>CM051351.1:16482811-16507811 GCA_028015215.1 Gynostemma pentaphyllum | reverse complement strand
TTGGACAATTAAGTGAGGACAAAGACTCTGCAAAACTCAATCTACTCCTCTTCCAATAATGATATAAATGTGGCACTTGGCAGCTTTTGCATTGCAAATCACTAGTGACTGGTGATGGCCACTTTCCCATAAATATATTTTTTCCCTCTTCTACCAATCATTTTCCTTATCATCTAATTCTTCTTCACTTCCTCATTTTTTTCTAACTTTTATTCTTAACCTACAGTTTCAAAATCTATAGAGCTATACCCTTTAAAAACGCAGTGGAAATCAAGAAATCTGAATCTACAAGTATCCATCGTTCAAAGTTAATCACCAGCTAATGTGTTTTATGTTTCATGACCTAGATCTTTTTCCACTAAATAAATAGTTGATTGAGATAGATGTAGAGATTGAAATAATTTATCTTTTATGTCTTTTATCTTTTTTACGTTCACACACCTGAGAAGTTCCTCAAAACACACGTCTTTTAAGATACGTTATGGAACTGCCCAATCAAACCTATTTTTACAAATTAAAGACATGTACTTATTTTATATATGTTACCTATTTTAATTACATTAAAAAATAACGAAATTTTAATAGACATATGTGAAATAATTTAGATTTATAATTTATTGACAATTACATACTCAAAGATTTGCACTCATTTGTTCAAAATTATTGATTATTGTTACTAGAATTGGAACACAAGATATATATTAGAGGTGAATTGATCCAAACCAAACATACCCAAAATGAATCGAATCGAATCAAACCATAATGTCCAAAACGAACCAAACCAATTCATATTGTCCAACTCAAATTTATTGACTTTGCTTGATAGAAATTTTATTTGTAGTTAATACGAGTCCATAAGTAAGTTGAATATGAGTGAGATTGCGTGTTCATTATAGTTTCCAAAATTAATTGGTCACTCAAATTTAATTCAACCAATGTCTTATTTACTAAATATAAGATTATTTATGTATATATTTAAACAAAGTATCTACATTTTAGATATTATATTAAATTTTGAGGAGAAATAACTCAAACCTTTAATCTGATGGAAGAGGGCAAGGTTTAATAAGTTAAGCTCCAATTGATTAGGTAAAATGTCTTTTTTATATAGCTTTCATGATCTCTTTCTCAACTGTCTCATTTTAACTTGATGTATTTTTAGGTAAAATTTCGTTTTTATATAGCTTATGCTGTTGTGTAAAAATAGTGGCCTTCCACGTAAGAAACGAACTTTTAGAAGATAGGATGAGTTGTAGGTCTTGCGTTGCACTGGAGGTGCTGCGTAGGCGTAGGTGATGAGTAGTGTATGTATCTGTACAAGAAAGAAGAGTGCACCGATGTGGTGCCGACCTAACACCCTCCGATGCTTAAGTCAGAGCTAGTATGTCAGAGAGAATTAGAGTAAAATTAGTTACCTAATGAATGAATTTATTCTCCTATTTATAGGAGAATAGGTTGATGACATCATCATGACACGTGTCGCTTCAGGATTGGGCCATGTGTTGCTTCTCAATTATGTGTTGCTTGGTGGTTATGCCATGTGTCATTTCCCAAGTGGATACTTGTATTCGATCTCAAGTATGTAGGTATGTGCAGCTATATCTTGTCAGGTGTGTGTAGACTGTATGACCAGGTACTGTGCGTAGACGGCGTTTCCATATACCGTGTTTAGACGGTGTGCCAGGTACTATGCTCAGACGGTGTGCCCAGATACTGTGCTCAGACGATATGCGTAGACATTTTTGTCAGGCAATAAAATTCAACGTATTATCAAATTTCACCTACAACAACTTTCATGATGTCTTTCTCAAACTTTCTCATTTTACCTGATGTATTTTAGTTTGTTTTCCTTTATACGTATTTATATAAATTGATGGGTTTAAATGGTTGAAATATTGTTTTTCTATACAATAAATCTAACATATAATATAATGCCATCTTATGACACATACTTTTTTGTTTTGTTTTTTCCCTTTTCTATTATTATCCATGAAATGCAAAAGTTGCCCATTTGCTTTACTAACTCTCTTTTTTTCCCACTTGGCATACAATACTCTCACTCTCAATCCCTTTTAAATTTCCCTCCACCTAAGCTTCCTTTAGTCTCATTCCACAAATTTTTGTTTCCTTTATAAAAGGAGTTTATTTGTGGTTGTCGATAAAAGTTTTGACACTATAGTAAAAAAAGAAATCAATCTTCATTTCTTTTTATTTTTTACCAACTATAAATTTCTTCAATTAAAGAAAACGGGAAAGATTCATGCATGTGATGACTATAATAGATAGTGACAATAAAAATAAAGCAAACTGTTTTCTAATGATTTTTTTTAATTAAAATTGTGTATATCTAAAACGTTATTGTGTACTATGTTCAATTAAGATTAAAAAATCAGTAAGACAAATTGATTTGAAATATTTATCTCGAGTTTAAATATTCCCTACTTCAATTATATGTATGTAAGAAAATAATAATTTATTTCCACTTCAAACATATAAATATATGCAGAGAAAAAAAAAACACTTTTATTTAATTAATAACTCATGTTGTATTCACTTCCATCAATGAAAAATATATCTAAATTAAAATGCTATTTCACATTAATTGATTATTTAATTAGAAAAAAATTACTCTTCGATCACCATCTTATTGTTCTAGAAAACAAAAAATTTCATAAATTCAAATGATTTTTCGTAGACGACATACATAAGGGGGGTTAGGGCGGCGGAAAATAGAAGACTAATTGTTGACATTTATGGATTTTCAGGTTTGTCGTCAAATCGATCTTCAGAATATTCCCTTTTCTTATATATTATATATTGCTATGCTATGAAAGGGTGAAGAAGAAATGAAAAAGTTTGTTGGTTTGGTTCGGCAATAGCTACCCACTATCGGAAGTAGACCCTACCATTGCAATTTGCAAAATAAAGAAACGTAACGTTTCAATTTCCATTTCATAATTCAGACAATCACAAGACAAAGGTGTTTTTGTAAAGTATGGGTTGTCGGGTAGTGGGTTAGAAAAGATGAGGATCCAACCAATCAACTCTTAACTTTGTTGAGATTTATCGGTTTTTAGATTTCCACCCTAATATGATATTATTTACTTTAAATGCAAGTCGGTATGGTTTTGATTTTGTAAAAAATTTTATAAACAAAAAAACAGTTTTGATTTTTCAAATAAAAAAGAAATATAATCGACCCTGTCTTTATTTATTTATTTTTTAAATCAAAGAGAACTGATTGTTCATAAATAATAATAAAATATTGTTTTAATTAAAAAATTGATCAAACTGAATTGTAAACTACCATAACCTATCTAGATCAAATTGACCATGCATATATCAACACTGTATCGAAACTAATTTATTGTCAATTCATTTTTGGTTCATTTTTTTTCTGTGTATTTAGTTATTTGCTAAATTTTCACTCCCATTAATCGGTTCAATGTTTATTTGATCCAAAGCTGACCTAAGTCAAACCGATTACACCCCTATCATAATTATATTCTAAGGATCATCTCTCATTTTAATTGATATATGAGAATTTGTCTGCATCCAATGAATTACTGGACAATGGATAATAGATTGATGAGAAGATAATGTTTTGCTTTTGGTGGCAGGGCACGCTCTAGTCTTGTGGAGACTCCTCCACAACTATCGGAGATTCTTTAAATTTAATTGGGAACAATATGGCTATGAACTTCACTTTGTTTTTTATCACGACGCTTAAGATCCCAATCCTATTTGGGGGTGTTGACAAGGTGGGGTGGGGACGAGGAAGGCATTATTTGTCCTTGTTCCCACATCTTAAACCATTTTCCATCCCCACTAAATTTTTTGTTTTAAAAATTCAAGGACGAGGATTCCCCACAGGGAATATATGGGGGATCGAGTTCTCCCATTAAGAATTTCTCCCAGTTTATAAAGTTTTTTTTCTAATATTTATTAAATTTATAAATATCTTTAACTATATTATAATTAATACTCGGAGATATATTTTAGATTTAATAACTATATATAATCATTAAAATTTAATATTATATGAATTAAAAGATTAATAATAATATAATATTAATAACAAAAGTCATTAATTAATTAAATAACTTCGAGGACGGGGATATGGGATTGGGAATGATTGAAACATGAAAAAATATCCCTCATCCCCGTGAATGCGCGTCCCATCCCCAAAAGGAATTTGAACACCCGTAATCCCACTTGGCCTTCCTTTTACATTTTCTCTTTTTTCTACTCTTTAAAATGAACGAAAATTATTGTTCAAATTTGGTCCAAATGTTAAAAAAGGGTTAAAAAAAGCCATCATTTTCCATTGTTTCTATAGATGGCATGATCATAGTTTTTAATGAAAATTGGTTATAAAAGAATGAGTTTTTTATATTACATTTATAAATACTTTTTTAAGATATTTTTTTATACCTAACCTTTTAATACTTTAAATTTTAAACAAATGTGTTATTAGACCTTTTAAAATTACCCCAAAAATAATTAATGATCGTTGATTAATGGGTGAGATTCTTCGACAACAGTATGTGAAAAATGTCAATTACTGTTGTAGAGCCGATTACACCCCTATCTTAATTATAGTCTCAGGATCATCTCTCATTTTAATTGATATATGAGAATTTGTCTGCATCCAATGAGTTACTGGACAATGGATAATAGATTGATGAAGATAGTGTTTTTCTTTTGGTGGCGGGGCTCGCTCTAGTCTGGTGGAGACTCTTCCACGACTGTCGGAGATTCTTTAAACTTAATTGGGAACAATATGGCTATAGACTTCACTTTGTTTTTTATTACGACGCTTGAGATCCCAATCCTACTTAGGGGTGTTGACAAGGTGGGGCGGGGACAAGGAATGTATTCTTTGTCCCTATTCCCACATCTTAAACCATTTTCCATCCCACTAAATTTTTTGCTTTAAAAATTCAAGGACGAGGATTCCCCACAGGGAATTTACGAGGGATCGAGTTCTCCCATTAAGAATTTTTCCCAGTTTATAAAGTTTCTTTTTCCAATATTTATTAAATTTATAAATATCTTTAATTATATTATAATTAATACTTAGAGATATATTTTAGATTTAAAAATTATATATAATCATCAAAATTTAATATTATATGAATTAAAAGGTTAATAATAGCATAATATTAATAAAAAAAAGTCATTAGTTAAATAAATAACTTCGAGGACAGGGATAGGGGAATGATTGAAATATGAAAAAAAAAATATCCCTTGTCTTGTCAATGCGCGTCCCATCCCCACAAGGAATTTGAACACCCGTAATTCCACTTGACCTTCCTTTTACATTTTCTCTTTTTTCTACTCTTTAAAATGAACGAAAATTATTGTTCAAATTGTTCAAATGTTAAAAAAGGGTTGAAAAAATCCATCATTTTTCATTGTTTCTATAGATGGCATGATCATAGTTTTTAATGAAACTAGCTATAAAGTACGTGCGTTGCACGTGTATACGTTTATTCAAGGTAATTTTTTTTTATTGATATAAATGTAAGTGTTTGATAACTTTTATGTTACAAAAATGTTAAGATAAATATTGCATGTTTATCTAGATTCTCTCAATTCCACCTCTAAATCTAAAAACATTTTTTTAATAAATTAAAAGGATTGTGCAACATGGAAGGTCGTCATCACGGGTATAAATTCATAAAAAATAAAAGTTTATAAATTAAATTTATACACTCTATTTAATTCATAAATATAAATTAAAAAATTTCAAATTAATAATGTTTATCACGAAAGGCGATTTTGAAACCATCAAAAAATTGAACATAATTAAAAAATTGGTATCAAAATTTTTAGGGTTTAGGATTTTTTTGTAGGATGTGCATTTTAAAATAGGTTTTGAGAATTAAGAAAACAAAATATAAAATTATGAATGGGTAAGTTTAATTTTTAAAAACTAAAAATATCTTATTTGTCATTGCTATAACTTAAGATAACTTAAAAGATACTGTTTATAAGATTAGATTTTTGAAAATACATCAGGTTATGATGAAATCAGTTTTAAAAAGTAAAGAAGGATTTCAAAATAGGATTAGAAAAAGTGATCTCATTATAAAAGTTTATACTCATTTAAAATTACATAAATATTTGTCATTTTAATTTTTTTTTATTAGACTTAGAGATTAAATATAGTTGATCAAGCAGGACAAATTGTTGTTTTCTTGTGGGTTGGCCTTGTTTTCTTGTGGGATACACATTTACTCTTTTTTATTTTTTAAGATATGAAAATGTGAATGCATTTTCTCTTTCATTAAATTTGAATGTTTTTTTTAATGTGTTTTAGTTATAAGTGTGAAATGATCTCTCAACCATCTAAAAAAACATGGGAATATAAGACTTTTAAAAAATTTTGATAATTCTAGTTGATCGGTGAATTAGAAAAGAAAAAAAAAACACAAAAGTACTTAAACAATATAATTTGAAATATAAAGATTTGTAGTCATAAATAAAGAATGTAGCTCTTTTATGATCTTTCACCAATTTTTTCTATAAGATTGTTGAACATGACTCCTTGAATTTTAGTTCCCTATAAAAAATGTATAAATGAGAATTAAAAAATGTTATAATCATCAAAATTAAGAAATAAAATATAACTGTTAGTGAAATTTTAAAAGTAAAGATTTATTTAAATTTATAAGCATGAAATCCTAACAAACTTTCTTTTACATGTTTTTCTTTAGATACTCGATTGTGTGTCCCTCTTTTTTAGATCACTGTATTGTTTTTTTCTTCTCTTCCTAGTTCTTGTGGTATATCTCTTATTACAACCTGATTTGGTTTTTAAAAATAATTGATTTGCCCAAAATTACCAAATTTCCTATGTTTTTTAACGTATCTTTTTTTTTTCATCCTTTCTTAAAATTTCTTTCTTAATTTGCAAAATAATAACCAATTTTGACAGATAAAAAACCAATTTTTATTAAAAAAAAAAGTAGATTACTACAGTTAAAATAAAATAAAAATTAACTTAATTTTGAAATCAAAATTTGCAAAATAATAACCAATTTTGAAAGATAAAAAAACAATCTTTATTACTTTTTAATTTTTTTTAAAAAAAAAGTAGATTAATACTGTTAAAATAAAATAAAAAATAATTTAATTTTGAAATCAAATAACTAAATAACAAGTCTCCCGATTTATTGTTCATTGGTTTTTTAAAGTTACTTTACAAAATATTAACCAATTTTAAAAACTAAATTCAATTTGTATTACTATTTTTTTAAAATAAAAAGTTAATTACAACCCAAAAAAAAAATATTAATAAATGAACTTAATTTTTAAAAACAAATAATGTAAATATCAAAACCATCACCAAATTAAAAAAAAAAAAATCAATAGTCTTTACACCAATAGGTAGACGAAATTAATTACTAAAAATGAGTAAATTCAACCAAAAATGTACTTAGTACAAATATAGAAAATTATAAAATTACCTGTTCGTCAATTAAGATCACCCTTACAATCGTGCAATTGTCATCTTTACATGGTTGAGGGTTTCCTTTTCGAATAACACATACTTTTAGTTTCCAGTTTCTCATTTTTGGTTTCAAATCATTGATAAATATATGATCAATTGACTTAATTGACATTGTGAGTTTTTTTTTTCCTCATATAAACTTCATATGCTTGCATTTTAAATACTGATCAAATGATGGTGGTTAATAGAAGTTAGATTTTGCATCTTTTCAATTGCTTCCTTTGATGGGATCCTTTAAAAAAAATAACCAATTCGGTTGAGTGTGAATTTTGCTATTATTCAAAGCAAGAAAAATGCATAAAGAGGTGTGAGTAGATTTGTTGTCGATGTATGAGCATTAATTTAGGGTATTTGTTTAACTAACTCTAAATCATAACTTAAAATAAATAACTAAAGAATATCTCATTGTTTAACTAATTGGAGATTATCTTATTTCCTTAAGTTTGAAAAGTTCTCTTTCATTTAAATCTAAATAATTTTGTGTATTTGGTTTCAAGTGGCTTTTCAAAAGATCATAACTGAATTTAAAGATTTAAATATTAAGATTTTTGTTCCCATACGTAATGATGGTAGTTAAACTTTAATAATAATTAAATTCAATTAATTCAATTGTACAACATTCTCAATAAAAACTTGCATCCTTTCAAAAATAATAATAATTGAGTTAAATTAAAAATAATAGAAAAAAGGATAGTAAAGGAAATAATTAAAAAAGCGAGGGCAATATGGGGACCCAATGTTTCTCCCACTCATTCCCACTTTTTAATACTAGTTTTTACCATGTGCGATGCACATATAAATTTTATTTACTTTGTTTTTTTCATTTTATTATTTTAAATAATATTTATCTTTGATTTTGGTTTTTTCTCTAATTTTTATTTAAAATAAAATACATATCTATTTCATTATATATTTTTTTCGTCTCTTTGTTTTTTTCATGGTAAGAAAATTATGTATAATATCATTTTTTTGTTAAATATGTTTGTGAACTCTCGTATAATTATATATTAAATATTAATTTTTATAATTTTGATGATCTATATCTAATTTCAATAATTTATTTAAAAATAAATCTACCAGTTCAATAAATAAATATGACAAACAAAATAAGTAATGAGTCTTACTTTTTTTACATTTCTATCTGTTGTTATTTAAATTTGAATTGATAATGATTTTGTTTTTAATTTTAGAATTTTAAATATAAAATAAAATTTATTTACTAATAAAATTCAATTTATTATCATAACTCACCACTTTTTTTTTTATTTTGTGTTTCAAAAATTAGATTAAAATTTTAAAATATAAAATAAAACATGTATATTTGTATAAGCAAGCCTTTTTTTTTTTTACATTTTTATCTCTTTCTCTATCTAAACATGAATTTTTCATTTTTCATTTCAATTTTTAAAAATGCAACCTATTTACTAATAAATTTATTATCATATCTTTCCATTTTTAATGATTTTTTAATTTTAATTTTTAATTTTAAATATTAGTTTTTAGAAAAATAAATTTAACTTATAAGACATTTATAAATTTCTTTTAAAAAATAACAATTTTTTTGAAACTTTCAAATATGACATTTTTTTAAAGGTACGTATATGTGGATTTGATTTTATTTTTGTTAGGGAGGAAACAATAATTTTCTTTAAAACTTTTAAATTATTTACCTTTTTTGAAAATATCAATTCTTAAAATGTCATTTTTGAAAAAGTTTTCTTTTTCCTTAAACATAATTAATATTATGCACAATATCGTTTTTCTTTCGAAATATCAACATAATGTATTATAGTTATAGTTATGTAAAAATGAGCCAAATAACATTAAGCAAATAAAATGGAGAGAGTATTCACGTTTTTTTTCTTTTTTTTTTCTTTCTGTATATATAATAGTGTGTGATCATTTTTAACATCGAATAATACATTATTCATGAGTTTGGTCTACAAAACATGACAAAAAATGTCTTTTAATAGGGTAGAAAATAATCTAAAACTTTATTAATAAAATTACATCATATTTAAAAATTGAACTCAAACTTAATTTAACTAAACCAATTAATTGAATTTAGATTAATGTTAAATCAAATCTTAATAATCAAATTAATATAATTAGGTTATATTTAAAGTTTGAATTCAAATGTTGATTCAATTAAATAAAAAAAAATTAATCTCAGTTAATTCATTTGAATATAATTAAATTAGATTTATAAGTAAAATTCATTTTTAATTAAATTAAGAGGATTTAATTAGATAAAAAGAATCGATTCAAAACTTATTCTGTTACATTAAAATCAAATCCTTACTTAACATTTTTTGAATTAAAATCTTTATTTTAATTTTATTTTTAAATTAAAAAATGTTAAAATATGATATGGTTTTATCCTCCATCTCGTGGTTGGTGTGCAAGGTCAACGTCCAAAGGCTGATGATCGTCTCTTGCAATCTCTGGTTTTTAGAGTCGTCGCTTAAATTTGGTGGTCTGAGTGTTTTTATTTGTTTTGATCATATCATAAGACTCTTGATTTAACTTTAAAATCAATTCGGCCATTGTTCCCATTAGTAAATTCATTTCACTTATATTCTCAAAAATAATAATTTCACTTATGTTGTGCCCGATCTCAGTTATGGCTCTCTTCACCCCGTCCATCCTTCTTCGGATATTTTCCAAGGTCTTGAATTGCTGACGCAAGGAGTAAATACCATATTCAAGATGATTTCAACATTTATGGAAGATATGAAAATTTTAACCTAAGATGAATCAGTTCGAATATTATATTATTCATCGGTACTTTACGTCTAAATATTGAAAAATAAAATAAAGTAGTTAAAATAAAGAATAAATTCAATTTATAAAGGAAGGAATATTTTTTAATGAACATAAAAACATGGAATATGAAATTGAGATAAAAAGAATTAAAAACCCGCTAGACTCGCCTTCATAACGCCGAGGAGCATCTAATAATCTGAAAAGAAAGAAAAAAACGCAGTTAAACTTAGTCAACAAAATATGACAGAAAATAGTTTAGTGACTGTTCTTTTTATAGGGTAGAAAATGAATCTAAAATGATTTATAAAATCAATTAAATTTAATATCATAAATTTCAAATATTGATTTAATTTTGTAATTTGTTAGTTATAGATTTTTTCAAATATTGATTTAATTTTGTAATAGGTTAATTATAGATTTTTTAAATATTGATTTAATTTAAAAACAAATTGTTACGTTTTTTAAATTTGATATAATTGTTACGTTTAAAAAAAAAATTGTTAAGTTTTTAAATTTAATATCATAAATTTCAAATATTAATTTAATTTTGTAATATGTTAATTATAGATTTTTTCAAATATTGATTTAATTTAAAAAATTTGTTACGTTTTTAAGATACTTATAGTTTTAGAAAAAAATGTTAAGTTTTTAATTTAATAAAAAAATGTTGTGTTACATTTTTTACATTTATATTTTTTTGTTAAAATTAATATAATATAATTTTAAAAAATATTTGTTAAGTTTTTAATTTTTTTTAAAATTGTTACGGTTTTAAAAAATTTGTTAAGTGTTTAAATTTGATATATTTGTTACGTTTTCATTTTTTTGTTAAGTTTTTAAATTTGATATCATAAATTTAAATATTGATTTAGTTTTGTAAAGAAATTTGTTAAGTTTTTAATTTTTATAAATTTGTTATGTTAAAAAAAAATGTGAAGTTTTTAAATTTTATATCATAAATTTCAAATAATGATTTTTTTTTGTAATTTAATTATATAAAGTGATTTATTTTTGTAATTTGTTAATTATATAGAGGGTATTTTAGTCTAAAAATGTTTCCCCAACTTGTTAGCTTTTTAATATAGTATAGATGTTATAGATTTGGTTATAAAAGAATGGTGTTTTTCATTTTAATAAACATGATATTTTCAAAATATGTTATTTATTTGCATGGAATATTATTACATAAGCAAAAAATACCTGAAATAATAAATTTTGGATATTTATTTCTATTCATGTCATTATTTTTATTTTTTAAACTTAAATAATAGATGTATTTTTTAAAAATAATTTATTGAATTCAAAACAATAAATTATTGAGTATAGAAATGAAATATCAAAATTAAATTAACAATTAATTTATAATAAAATTATAGTTTTAGTTATTAAAAGTTCATTTAGATGAAAATCATTCAGTGTAATAAAAAATTTAAAATAAGAAATATTAAAAGTTTTTTTCCATATTATTTTGGTAATTTTTGAAAGTTTTATTATATAAATAGTTTTAAGTGATGATATATTTAAAATATATATATATATATATATATAAAAGCTTACAAATATTAAAATTTCCATAAAAATCAAATCTTAAATTCTTTATATGGTCTCCATGTCCTTTTATGAGATGGGTTGTGTCCATTGGGCTTCATTCGGGTTATGTGATCTTCAAACTACCCGGCCCACTTAAGGAATCCACAGACACCTGCCCCAAGAGTCCAAGACATATATAATTGTGGCCAAACCGGCAAAGATACAAATTTTGGCGCGAAATTTGTATCAGTTTTTTCTTTCTTCTTCTTCTTCCTCCCCCTGAGAACTAGGGCTCTCTGTATCTCATTATTCTTCACTCATCACCAATGTCAGATTTCTTAAATCAACTTCAAGAAATCAAAACCCTAATTTTTTCGGAAATCAAATCAAACAAATCGCTTGCTTACTCCACTCTTCTACAACTCCAACAGGCGTCAGAGAGCAGTCGTGCTTCTGTTGATTCCTTGTCTGAATTTTCTCGTTGTTTAATCCGTCTTATCGTCTCCGATGCTCGAGATGAAGATGAAGAAATGTAAGGCATTTTTTTAGATGCTGAATTGTTGAGAAAATTTTATAATTGATTGACTAATATTTGGGACAGAAATCGTTTGAGAAATTTTTGGCTATTAGTTGAATCAGTTTGCTGAAGGCAGAACTTGTGAAGTGGCCGATTCAGATTTTTTTATATTGTTTTCCCCCTATATTTATGCATTTTAATCGAATGAAAATGGTACTTTTTATGGAATTCATGTTACTGTTATTTTCATTGCAGCGCTGCACAGGCACTGAAGTGTTTAGGTTTCATAATTTATCACCCGTCGATAATTGCTGTTATTTCGGGTAGGTACATATGCACTGGGGAATTCTTACAATTCAAATTGTGAAGTCTAGATTTCTTTTCATAACTGGAAAAGTCGCGTCACTTAGCTATTGACTAAATGTAGTGCTAGTCTATAGGCACCAATCACATTTGTTAAAGTTGACTAAATGAAGAGCTAGTCTTCCACATCGGAAAGATGAAAGGACCTAACAATGATTTATGTAGACTATGGGTCACTTCTCTCATTACCAGTTGGTTTTATGATGAAAACTCATGTTTATTAAGAACAATTCACCAGCAAAAGGTGTTTGGTGAGTGATTGAGTGGAAATGTTTGAATGCTTACTATGACCATTGATTTTCTTTCCCCCTTTTGTATTCATAAATTCATAATTTAATTACATATGAAACGAACATTTATACATTCTACTAGCTATAGGAAATATTGACAGCTGCATGGAAATGAGCACAAAATAGCAGCCCCCAGTTGCTCATTTCAACCTCTAGATATCACTGTTATCATTGTGAATGTTTAACTTTAATTAGGCTGGCTTAAAGCTTTTAATGGCATTATTGTTGAGTATTAATATTTTGCATAATATAAACAAGAGTCGTCTGTCTTTTTCTTTCTTATCCATGTTCCAGTGGAAGAAACCAACTTTATCTTTGAGTCATTGGCAGAAATAATCACCACAACCAAAATAAAGGTCTGTTCTTAGCTTCAAATTTCATTATTCAGTGTTTATGCCCTCTTTTTAATTATAATTATTCATTAACCACTCGTCAATTGCAGTCAGTTTGTAATTTAGGAGTGTGGTGCATATCTATTCAACAGCTTGATGCAGACTTTCTTGTTGTGCACTTCAATTGTTTGTTGCTTGCCGTTGTTCATGCCCTTGATAATCCCTATGGATCTTTGTCGACCACTTTTGAGGCTATCCAGGTAAAACTCTCTTCTTTTGTTCAAGATTTCCCAAATTGTTGCGAAGACTTCTCTAATCTATAGAGAAGAGAGAGTCACCAAGAAACTATATCAAACAATCTGAGAATCAAGGGACTTACCCATATAAGGTTCATGCTATCAAAAGACATTAAGGAGGCCCCACCATACGCTAAAAAATTGATTGTGTTCATGTGATGTAAAACACAATCCACACTTTACTCATCTTTTCACACATAAAACATCTTTGTGGCTCATTGGTTCTTGTTAATTGTTTCAGACATATAAAGAATTTTACCCTTTTAAGGTCAAGGATTTTAACATAGTTCTTTTAATATATGTAAGAATAATATCAGCATCATTTGTAGGATGATCCAAAAAGGCTTTATATGGTTATTGTGTAGAAGCTTCATTGAAACCATTGTCCTGTATCTTGCCTCACTGTGAAGATAGGTCGATCACTGATTTTTAGAAGGATGACAACTTACTCAAGCAATTTTCTTAACACTCTTGAAGCTAAGATTCCATAATTAATATCAAGTGTTAAAAATTTGTCTCAATGCTTTTGTCTTTTTGATCTAAAAGAGTTTGCAACCAAGGGCGGGGGGAAGCACCCGTGCTTCTATCGTGCCAAATCAATTTTTTTTGTTCCTTCTCAACTCCATCCTGATAAAACATCTTGTAATGCTAGTCGTGAATGTCTGAAGGCTGTTACTCATTTAGTTATCACTTTAGTGCTCTATCCTTGTCTGTCAGTACTCAGGACCATATTTGCTACCAATAGTTTTATGCAAAAAGATTGAGTTCTCAAAAGGGAACCTCTAAATCTATTTGTGTAAGTAAGCTATATACTTCTATTGAAAATTATAAATCTAAGACCTGCTAGGTGAAGCGACCACATGGGAAACTGCAGTCCACATTACAAGATGAAAACTTCTCTCGTTTCTATTGCCACCCAAAACATCATCCTCTTGTCAAAGCTTCAATTCTCTCAACTTGTTTAAGGGGCTTATACATGAAGACATATAATAAGTTAGAATGGAACATTTGATAATACAAAAGGGATGAGAGTAAGCCTACCTCCCTTGGATAAAAATGCATTTTTATCTTATTCTTTGAAAAAATTGCCTTTTATCTCCGATCTAATCTTCTAACTTTATCCACCATAGGGTCCTAAAGAGATTCTGTAAGGTAGCTTTAAGTATTTAAAAGGCCGCTCCCCAACATCAAAATTTAAAATCTTAGACAACCTATTGGCCCATTGTTGACTTCAACTGCTTCCCAATACAGAGGACTTTGAAAATATGACCTCAATTCTGAGGAGGCTCCGAACAATATAAGTACTTTGAAAGTATTCATTGCTGTACATTTCTTATCAAAATAATATAAAGTGTATCATCTATGAACTGCAAATAAATAAATTATATATTTTTTCATTAAAAAATCAATGAGATTTCAATTTATTTTGAAGTTTTAATCTTTTTAAATTAAATTTAAATACAATATTTAATTTAAACAAGTTTTTATTGAAAATTTAAACTAGTTATTCAAAAGTTAAGCAGGGAAGTGTCTGAATGTTTTTGAAATATCTTTATTCTTAAAGCTTTTATATTAATAAAAAACATATTTAGGATGTTACAACCAAACACGTTTTGAAATTTGAATTTTTTTTAATACAAATACGTTTCCGTACTTTCAAATGTTTTTGAAAAATTGTTTTTAAATCACAAAACCAAATGGGTTTCAATTGTTATTTCTCTTATTAATTTGTTTCTTTTTCTCTTAATGTTATTACTCTAGGCTATCACAAAGTTAGCAGCTAAATTAAGTGATAAAATGAGAGAGTCATCCAATGTATGGGCTCCTCCGATATATAGAAGGCTTCTTAGCTCTGATAAAAGAGAGAGGGATATGTCAGAGAGATGCTTGCTCAAGATTCAATCAACAATATTACCTCCTCCATTAACTTTGTCCAAGGTAAGAACTCAATAATTTGTTTCTATTGCTTTGGCGGGTGTTCTATTTTATTGGTAAGAAACAATATTTTCACTGATGAGATACTATATACAATCAAGAGAGGGTATTTTGTTAATGAACCCTAAGATATGAAAATTTGTATTTCTGTCCTGCAGTGCTATGTACTAGTGCTTCCGTGAAGACAATAAAATAAAAACCTTGTGATCGTAGTTCTCTTTATGTTGGAGAATGAAGGAATTGTAGGTTCTTATTCAAATATCATCTTACTGGTTGATCGTTTTATGCTCATTTAACTTATTTATGAGCATTTTGTTGGCAAAGCTAGAATTATGGCTAATGTATGTGGTTAGATTGTTTGTTGGAAGCTTTGGTTTTAATGAGATCATAATTTTTTATGGTATTAGGTGAAAAGTGGATTTTTTTTTTACTTTAATTGTTTTCTAGCTTTGAGATTGAGTTCCTAGCTAGCGATTTTGTAATTGACCTCCTTGTTCGATAAAAACCAAACGAAGAACCTTTTTGTAGTCTCTTGGCTTGAGTGGATAGGAGAATGTATGTTCTCCCTCTAGAAATTCCTTTTGTTCATGACCATTGTCACAGCATCTCTTATTTGAAAAAGAAAATATTACTTTATTAGTTCTCTCCAGATCACATAACTTGAGGAATAACTCTGATCTTTCTTCAATATCCTTCTCAATTGCTTTGGATCTTCTGGAATGGGACTTTTTCTTTGTTACTGGTACTTTTACTAGAAAGATGCAATCAATCTCCTCGTCTCACTTGATTTTTAACAACAAGATAATACGAATGATCTTTTTTTCTTTCGGTATTTAGAGATACAACCTTCTATAGTTATCTAGCTGTAGGCCTGAACAGAACTGGATGTTGATGTTGCTATGTTATTGAATGAAGAATCAATCGTTGGATTTGGGGATAAAATCAATATGTAGACCTAAGGTTTACCGACTTCCAATCTGAAGAAACTTTAGAAGAGATAGTAACTTGATATGCCACAAATTTATTGTTTGATTGTTGACTACAAAACGAGTGTAAATTAGGCCATGCAGTTCTTGGGGCAAGTGTGTTGTTGGGCAATAGAGGGATAAAAATTTGAAAATACACTTTTAACCTTTCACTATTAAATTTTTCCTGCAGACTCACTTGTATTCTTCAACAGGCGCTTGTGAAAGATATGAAGGAATCATTGCTTATTGGAATGGATAAGTTATTAAATCTGGGCATGAAGGTTCAGACTGTTGCAGCTTGGGGATGGTTCATCCGCATGCTAGGGTCTCATTCCTTGAAGAATAGACATTTAGTGAACAGAATGCTTAAAATTCCTGAGCGTACATTTTCAGATAATGACCCTCAAGTTCAGATTGCTTCACAGGTACTTCATTCTGTATTGCTCTTTAATTCCAATCCATCAACCGTCTTTCAATATAATATAGAAATATTAAGAGCTTGGCTTAAATTTTCTAGTGGGTTAATTTCATTATTTATTACATGCTTTTGAAAACAATAAAGTTAATGAGCAAGACTTCTGGTTCCAGTACTACCTAAAACTTGAGAGACAGCAAAGGTCCCAGTTGAACAGAATAATCATTGTTCTTGTATAACTTGGGCATCTTCTAAAGACTTTTGCATATGATACTAAGGTAGGCTCTACTCTCCATGATGGTTTTTTTTAGAGTGGTTGCAACCTTGAGAATATAAGTTTGGCATCCCAAAAGAATATTGGACAGCCAAAATTGTCTTAATTGATTCCATAATAAGATATTGATTACACTCAGGCTTGATAGGACACTGGTATTTATTAACATCTGCGAATTATATTCTTTTAAAGATTTTGATGTTCTGATCTTGCAGGTTGCATGGGAAGGTCTAATTGACGCTCTTGTTTATCTTCCAACATTCTCGTGTGAGATCAATGTGGTCAAGGAGAACAAGAATCAAGCAGAGCAAGCATTAAATGAGGAAAATTCCATAATTCAAGCAAATGGGTTTTCAAAAGGCATAAATCTCATTATGGCGCCTTTAGTAGCTGTCATGTTGAGTCAACGTGACCTATCTGTTCGCTTGTCATGTTTGAACACATGGTATCATCTGCTCTATAAACTTGACACCTTTGTTAACCATCCATCCATGATAAAAGTGGTGTTGGAGCCTATACTTGAGGCAACTTTCAAGCTTGTTCCAGATAATGAAAACATCAGGTTGTGGAATATGTGCTTAAGTTTGCTTGATGATTTTATATTGGCAAAGTGTTCACATGCAGGCAATGAATTAACTGCACAGTTATGCTACCAATCAGCAGGGGCAATATCCAAGATTGAACATTCAGGAACTGGGAAAAGGTTGTGGAAGCATTTTCCTATAAGGTGGTTGCCATGGAATCTAAATCAATTGGACTTTCATTTAAAGATGATTTGTGTTATCGCCACTTCAGCATCAACCAAAACCATCAGCAATGAGAACAGGACTTTTGCATATGATGCCTGCTTGAGATTATTTAAATCTGTTTTAAAAGGAGTCCAGTTGGAACTCAAAAAGTTGTCCGCAAATTATGATGATGTTATGTATAGTTTAAGGAATATTTTAAGGTTTTTAAGACATCTGTGTGATGAAAAAGATGCTGCAGTCTATATTCCGCATCATTTGCATTATGCTGTCCTTCACTTTGTTGAGGCTGCCACCAAGGAGTTAGAACCTGCTATACTAGGATCCCCTCTTTATGAGGTGGAATTGGACCTCAAGGAAATAGGCACTGTCCAACCAGTCAATGACACCAGCTATGCAAAAATTCTTGGTATCCATACTATATCTTACATGGATATGGTATCACCTTCAGTTTATTTAGTTGTATTGTACTCTTTGGTTGCAGTTCAGTCTACTCTGACAAGGTTCCCAATGGATTTTATCCAACCAGAAATGCATAAATATTTTGAACTTGTATTTTCTTCATTTATACCTCCAGAAAATCTCATTGCAACTATTTTCATTCTGTATAAAAACATTAGACCGAGTAGCCTTAACATATGGATAGCAATAGCAAAAGGTTTGATGGAGAGCAGTTATATGAGGAGTTATTTTTCATCAAGAACCAAGTTAGACATTGCAGGTGAAAGAGCCATATGCCATCTCTTGTCTTACCCTTTTGTTGTATGCTCTTTGAAAAAATCTTGTGACTCACCACTGGAGAAGCTTGAGCTTCAATCTGTAATCCAAGTTTGGAAGTCAATTTATGGTTCTATGAATTCATTGCAGTTGGAGTGTTCCATGAGAATCAGTTTCATTGGGGATTTGACATCTATGTTAAATAGCTTCCTTGATGGTCATGGCATGCTCGACTGTGAGATTGAACCTTGTTTAAGTTGTGAAGATCTTAGCTTTGATTTCCTTTCAATATATTTTGATCTTGTTATAAATATCTTGGAGGGGCTTCAAATTTCTGAAAGTGGTTCAGATAGAATTATGAGAGAAGATAACAGTAACAGTTACTGTAAAGAAACCAGTTGCATCAGTAGTAGCTTGAGATTGGCTGTCAGGTAAATGCAAATATAATTTTCTTGATTCTAGTTAAAGACCACTACAGAACTATGATGTGGTAGTTTATTATTATTTTATTAGATATGCGCCTCTGCCTCCATTTCTCCATACATGGATCTCTGGGGATTTGTTTGTGAGAAGTTCAAGTTATTGCATAATCTGGCACCAAGTGTTTCTGAAGTGCTACTAATAATGCACTTCAATTTTGTCCCTTTTTTCATGTATACACTAATTAGGCATTTGATTCACTCTGGTCTGAACTTCTATTGACCTTTCAAATGCATTGAGAAGAGTTTTAATATTAGACTGTGATCATTAAATTCTTACATTTTTTTGGATACTTTGATTGATCAACTACACTAATAATTAGATTACAGTACAGGAAGCCTGAGAGCCATGAAGGTCTTGAATTTCAAACTGTGATGTGAATTTGAATCATCTAACCACTCTGCTAATTTATGGATTTAATGTTCTTCATAGACTGAATTGAATTATTAGCTATACTCTTCCCATTTCCAGTGTAATTTTTGAAATGGATTCCATTTTTTCAGCTGGAAGGATGAGTTTTTTTTTAATTTATTGAAGGGTTATAAGAGATAAAGGGGGTAATGTAGCGTAAATAAAATATTTTCAAATGGAAGCTTTACTAAATTCCATCACACCATGAAAAAGTGTCATGTATGGAAATTATGATAAATTTTCTGAGTAAGTATATTAGTTTATTCTGTCTGTATGTGTCTCTGAGAGCACCTCATCCTTAACTTGGTAATCTTCCCGTTTCTTGTGCATTGTACAGATTTATGAAATTGTTGTGGATAAAGCTAGGAAGAAATCCATCAAATAGCCTTTTCATGGCCTCCAGGTATGTCAAGACTCAAAACTGCTTTTGTTCTATCCTTCATGCTCAAACTATTCCTTTGTGTTTTCATTTTTATCTCACCACAGTTAGGATGTTGCAGAGTATTTTTGGCATTGGCTAAATTTGTCAGCTGCCTTCATTCAAAACAAGATATTTTTCTGTTCATAGAGGTACATATTTTTTATAATGTATCACTTGAACTTTCATCTCTTTTATCCCTCCTGATCCCATGCACCAGAAAGCACACATGGATTTTTTTATATATCACGTGATGTGAGCGCCATGGCTATGACAGTGACAATACAAGATCATAGGATGAATGTATAACTTGAATAATTTGTATCCAGATTCTCTCCTTTTTCCCCCAAAAGGGGAGACACTTTCCATATTCTCTTTTTATTGGGTTGATGACCTTGATACTGGAATTTTTATTTATATACTCTTTACTTTGTCATTGTAGTCAAGTATTCTGCTGACATTATTATAGATATGATATGGTTGAACTACAAGCCGGGGGTGTATGGCTAGAAGAACTAGTTCTCATTTTCTCTCTCAATTTGATTGGTGTCTATGATCCTGAAATTTCTTCTTTACACTATTGAGTTCTAAGTTATTATAGTGAGTTTGTCTGCTGACATTATATATAATTCTTGCATTTTATCACCAGATTGTGTCCTGCCCATTGCTTTTATGGTTGACAAAAATGGAGGGATTGGATGAAAGCATCCATAGTCAGCTTCAATTCTTATGGGCTGAAATCATTAGTTGTTTGCAGAGGAGTTGCCCTTCACTAGTCCTTGACTACGCCTTCCTAAAACTTTTTGCACCACTACTCGAAAAAACCCTCAATCACCCATATTCCTCCATTTCAGAGCCCACCATTACCTTTTGGAATTCCACGTACGGTGAACATTTTGTATCAAATTACCCACAAAATTTGCTTCCTGTACTGCACAAACTCTCAAGGAATGGAAGAATAAAACTCCAGAAGAGATGCACATGGATTGTTGAAAAATGCCGCACTGATCCTCCCAATAGCTACAAGGTGACTGCAACCTCTATCAGGAGCTCGAAAAGAATAGAATTAACAACCAGAACTACAAGTCATTATCAGCAGAAGGAAATGCCTAAAAGGAAGAAGATTGAATTAACTGAGCATCAAAAGGAAATAAGACGAGCTCAACAAGGAAAAATGCGAGATTGTGGTGGGCATGGACCGGGTATTCGGACTTACACAAGCCTTGATTTTTCACAAGCGGCTGATGATTCTCAAGAGAGCCAGGATACCCAACATGAAGATTCCATTTTGGAGATGATAAAAGCTGACTAGTTAAGTGCTTTTACATTGAAGGGCCCGGATTACGTTGCACATGTAAATGGGTTCTCTTCTTGCTCACTTTTCATTCCCATTGTATAGTAGACGCCATTATTATTTTGGCTTTTCTCGCATGCTTTGTAATCTTTTTTAACTAAAATCATGCAGTCCTAAAAAGATTTTTTGCATGGTGAGAATACTTAGAGAGTAGCTATCCCAATGAGATGTAATTATGAGATTATTTAAAGTTGTATTTTAAAATGATATTTAATAAATGATTATCTAGTCATTAGTAGTTTTTTTTATATATACATTTTAACTATTTCTATTCCTTGATGTTTTTGAGAGAAGATGTTGGGATAACTATTCAATTGATGAGTTACTACATATTTTCTTTTTATCAAGATGATATCTTTCTTCTCGATATCCTTCTTTTAATTGATGATGTGTAAAATAATTAACTATCACATGATTAATTGTTTTTTTTTGGAAGTATCCAAATCAAAATTGACCTTTCTTTCGAGTAAGGTTACGAGAACAAAAATATTCATATTACTCTTTTCACAGAGATAGTTAATAGTTTCATCGTAATTAAAATTTTCGTTATTAAAACCCTATCTATCTAACCACAAAATTTTCAATTTTTTTTTTTGTTAAATTAATCTATATAAACCTAGTGAAGCAAAATCTAACGCAAATCCATGATGTTAAAGTTTAGTGGAAGACATGAAAAATGACTTCTTAATGTGTTCTATAATTAACATTTCCAATTAAAATGAAGAAGGATAAATGGAATAGGACGGGAGTGGCCTAAAGCGGTGAAAATATAAAAAACTAGTTAAAAAAACAGGTGTTTCCCTTCCAATTGTGTCAACGTGCTTTCCCAATTTGGTCGATTTTATTATATCTAAGCTTTTACTTTACTTTCTCTCTCCCTCTCTTCTTTTTCCCCTGCGAAATCAACGATACATTTTTATCAAAACAAAACCCCCAGGTGTCTTCCTCTTCAATTAATCCGAACTTTAGGGTTTCAAATCTTCCAACTTCCATGGCTATCGAAGCTTTCCCCCCTCGATTTCCTACTTCTATACTCTACTTCACTTTCGCACTCTGATTTTTCTACTTCAACATTTTAGGGCTTCTCTTTTCCTTTACGCATTTGTTAGTTTGTCAGCTTTCGATTTCATTTCTTATTCTTTTCGATCCAATTATGGATGTTCGAGATTCGTCTTCTTCGATTGGCCCTAATCGGGATGGGTCTGAGGAAGATGGTGCTTTATCCGTCACTGCCGTTCTCGCTAAGGATGCAGTTTCGCAATTCCAGTCCGGAAAATATGCGGGGTGTGTTGAGGTTTTGAACCAGCTCTTGCTGAAGAAAGAAGACGATCCCAAGGTTGTTTCTTGCTTCTCAATCCGATTTTTGTTTTTGCTTCATCTCGCTCTTAGTTGACGTAGCAATGATTTTACCTATTTACCTATTCGTTGGTTCTTTATATGGATGCGGTTTTGATTTTGAGCTCTCTGGTGGCAATAATTTGAGGTGGTTTACTGTGCTTTCGATTTCAAGATTGAATGATTAGCGTATAGCATTCTGGAATTACAAGCGATTGCATTTGCATGATTGGGCTATTCTGAGAGGGAGAGGGAATGCAAGTGAGTGATAATCCCCAGTGAATTATATGGCCCGGAAAATGTCGTGGTTATCAGCAACTGAACTAAGACTAGCAAGCTTTAGTGATCAAATCCAGTGTCCTCTAAAACAACCGTAACCGTTTGAGGGTGTTTGGTTTTACAAAATATGTAACAGCCACTTTTTTCTGACATAATTTTGGATTTTTTTTTAAGTACTAAGAGGACTTTAGAGAGTAGTAATGTAATATTGATCTGGCCTTGTTTGTTGACATGTAACTGGATTTTTGGGTCCTTTTTGTTAGCCTGTCCATCCAGCACAATCATGATCACATCGTGGGCAAGAAGAGTGTCAAGTGGCTTGGAGTCTGAGTGGTCAAGTTGTACTACTAACTCTTTATCTTTTCTTTTTACCAAAGTCCTGTATCTAACTCATGTCAATTTTCAAGCACATGAAATTCAAATAATATCTTGAAATTGAGTAAGTGATATTCTGAGCAGGTTCAAGCCAACAGCATTCCATGTACTGAATCCTAAGCCCCCCCTTTTCACTTCTCTAGGACAAGACTGGTCTGCTATTACTTAATCTACAAATTTGGCCAGGCGCCATGCTTTCGTATTATTATAACTAATTTACTTGATATTGGTTGGGCGTAAGCTTTGGATTTATTATATTATATTTTTTTTTGGAGGTTCCTTCATGTTGATTTTGACTAGCATCCATGATCCAATCAATAATATTGTGTCTTCTTATGGAGCCTAATCTTACGTTTGTGTCAATCATTTGTTATCGCACAATTTAATTACATTGGTTTTGACAACGTGTTTTCTTCTCCTGGCGCATCATTTGTGGATATTTTGTTCAGGTGCTTCATAACATCGCTGTAGCTGAATACTTAAGGGATGGTTGTTCCAATCCTAAGAGATTGCTTGAAGTATTAAATAGTGTCAAGGTATGCCCTAGCCCCACAACAATATTTAACTGTACTTGTTGTTATGTTTGCATTACAAGAAAAGAATTTTCCAGTAACTTTTTCCATTCATTTGGAATAACTGTATGTTATTGTACTTCAAATCATTGCGTGGTGTAACTTGAACTTTGAAGTTCTAATTTTGTGTATTTTATTTATTTTTTATTTGGCATAGATATTATTATTTATTTTTCAAGTGATTGAAAATTGTTTTGTATAAATGATATAACAATTCTTTATTATTTATTTTGGAGTCTCTTCCATTTGTTTTATCATTAGAAATTTAGAAAATCTTTACTTTATTATTTTTTTAGTATAACTTCAACTTGTTTATTATTATACAATTTTAGTTTAAAAAACATAGAGGCAACACATGTGTGGTTTAAAATCTAGTGAAGATTGAAATAAATGTTGAATAGTATATTATGTAATTGGGAATCAAGGTCCGATTGATGTGATGTTTGGTTTCAAATGTTTAGCCCTACCCTTGCCAAGAAAGTCAAGATATTAATGCTATGGATTGATCGTATCTCTGCTAGGGTGAGAAATTTGAATGGTTGGGATTTGGGAACATAAAATAATGTAGGATAAATTATTTGATGTGGCCTCCACAATGTGGTTCCCTTATCGTAACCAATAGATGCCTGTTATTTCTTCTCTCTCCTATTAAAATCATGTATCCAAAGGGAATGAGTGAGAAGTCACATTTTGGCGGCGATAGTTTTTCGTGCAATGATACACTTTTTCTTCCTTTTTAGCCGATGGGAAATTTTTTTGAGTGGGTACTCACCAATTAGAGGTGACGAAGAATATTTACAAATTTTTTAGTATGTACACTATAATCAGAGGTGACGAAACTTTCCAAATCAAAGAAGTCCTCAAAATCTGTACGAGTATCATTGGGTACTCTTTTATTCCTTTCCTTGCATAACTCCCAAACTCCTGCCATTGGCATCTCCACAAAGCCTTTGATTTCATGTTGAATTGTGACGCTTCTAAAACTGTTATGAAAAGTTCTATTGTCTCTTTCCCGCCATATTTTCCAGGAGACTTTTGACTACATGGGACCACAGCACCTGACCTTTTTGTTTGAAAATGTGGCCAAACAACATTTGAATCAATTCTT
>CM051351.1:16390311-16477811 GCA_028015215.1 Gynostemma pentaphyllum | reverse complement strand
GTGCATGACAATAAATCTAGAATTCCCCCAAATATTTTTTTATGAACAAAATATGACATCGATCCAAACGTCGAGGATCAGATTTACGGATATAATGATATGACATTCCAAGAAAACCACGGAAATGGATTTTTTTTATTAATTTGAATTAAATATTGAATCTTTGGAAATTGTTTTTTTAAATAAGAGACCATTTTTCCCGTGAGATTAGTTGAGAATTGAGATGCGCGTAAGTTGGCCCGGACACTCACGGATAAAAAAAATATAATAATAAAAAAAATAAAAAGAGACCATTTCATTGATATCTTGAAATATACTAAAGAGAAGTACCCCAAAAGTTACAGAAAATTAAGCCAATTGGGGGCAATAGTAGAAGACAGATAATCACAAAAGGCCTTATCTAAGGAACTCTAGAGGGAAGCCATTGTTTAAATAGATCATGATCTATCATTTTTAATGCTTTTATCCTACATATAACTGATATATGTAAACTTATATTAAAAACTTTTCAGTTTTGATGCTTTTGTAATCTCTGTGGCTGGGCCTTCTTTTGCCTTTTTGTTCGTTTCACTTATCAATGAAAAGTTTGGTTTCTTAAAAAAAATGTAAACTTACCAAATTACAAGAAATAATAAACATCAATATATGAAAAAAATTCTTAAAATTATCTAAATAATATGATATTTGTTAATAGAAGGAGATAAACGAATAAAAAAATAGTTGTAAAATAGGGAGTGGTTGTGTGTATGAGAGAGATTTGAATGATCATAAATATATTTTATAAGAACACCTCAAAAGGCCATTCATTAATATAATGAAAGAGAGAGAAAGAGAAAGAGAAAAAATAATTCAATAAAGTGGCATAACAAACCAAAAGCCACAAAAACATGGTATACCGTATACCCTAGTGTTTTAGCGCACCTTGCCTAGGCCCAACTGCGAGGTGGTTTACCTAAGGCGCTCGCTTAAGCGGTAAGGCGCTGCTTTTCGTTGAGGCGAGAAGCGAGTGCCTCAACGAAAAGCGTTTTTCAGAACTTTTTTTTTTTTAAAAAAATTGTACGATTCTGAATCTAATGCTTACGAATCGGAAACGATACGATTTCTTCGATTCAAAAAATTAAAGAAAAAGATGAAGAGAAAGATGATTTCATGAGGAAGGCGATGGATACTGGAAAAGATTTTTGAGAAACCAGTTTTTAGGAAGAAAACAACATTCGTGAAGAAGATGATAGATGAGATGGGATACTAAAAAAGTCTTTGGGAATCAAAATGATGGAGAGAGAGAGAGGGATATATTAATTTCCTAGTGGAGTGTGAAGATTTGACGGTGAGATTAGACTTGAGAATAGGAAAAGTCTAGAATATTAGGAGAGAAATTTTACACTTCCCAATAAATTAACATTTAATTAAAAAAAAAATCTGATATGGTTGGAAATAAAATCATTTTACAATTCTTTTTAATTAATATAATATATATTAAAAATTAAAAAAAAACTTGGTATTCTATCATAATCAAAGCTATTTATTCATATTAAATCTATTTATTCAACCATATTTTATCTAATATATAATTTTATATAACATTAAAAAAAAAATATATAAAATATATCCAAACTTAATGTGTTGTGTATATATATATATAAATAATATAAACTATATGTATATTGCGCTTAAAAAAAAAAGCCCTCGCTTTTTTGTGCTCTTTGCATTTAGGCCCCGAGAGGACCTTGTCGCTTTTGTGCGCTTTGCATTTAGGCCCCGAGAGGACCTTGTCACTTTTGTGCGCTTATCGCCTTTCAAAACACTGGTATTCCCCACTAACCCATTACCCCGCACCGCCACCTAATTAGAAGTATGCGGGCCAACTATTTATAATTAAGCCTTAAGGTTAATAGAACAAGAATTGAAAATATCTCTTTCCAATTGGAATGCTTTCTTGTAGCCCTTTGTTGGCCTTTTTCGCTTTTCATACATCAATGAAAAGTATTGGTTTATTATAAAAAAAAAAAATCTCTTTTAAAAAAATAAGATCTTTTCTTGGTATATAGTTTGGTTTTCACAATAAATTTCTTCTGCTTCATCTCACACTTGCTTCGTGCCTTGCTACTTGGCTTTGAGGAGCTTCTGCACTGTAGTTCATCTTGTGTGATTTTTTTAGGTTTAATCCACGTGTCTTGTGGTCCAAAAAAAACTGTTTTAGACAGTTTTTTTATAAAAATTCTGTTACCTAAATTAGTTATTTGACTGGATTTTTTGTAAATAGAAGCAATTTAAGAAAAATCATGATACTTAGTCTCCCAGTCCCCACTATTAACTTTTAGATGTCTTGGGCTGTCACATTATGATATGCTCGTATTATCTGCTTATTTTTCCTCGTATTTTGTTGTGATTGATCAGAAGAGGAGTGAAAACCTTGGTATTTCATCTGGAGAACAAATACATCCACTCAACTCTGATAATAAAAGTTCTCTGGGTAAAGGAAATAATGTATTGGCTCATCAAGCTGTTGCAAATAATGCTAATATCGTGTACATGGATGAATTTGATGCCTCCATTGCTACCCTAAACATTGTAAGTTAGCGCATCTCTTGGAAAAATAATTATTTATTTTGAAAATGATATTTTTTTATCAGGTGCTGATAATTATAAAACTGTCTTTTTGTAGGCTGTTGTTTGGTTCAATCTTCATGAATATAGGAAGGCATTGTCGGTTCTTGAACCTTTATATCAAAATATTGAACCCATAGATGAGGTACTGAAGTTAATTCATTATATTGGTTGTAGGGATGCTGTTTTAATTGTTCTATTATGTGCAGACAACAGCTCTTCATGTTTGCTTTTTGCTGCTGGATGTTGGATTAGCCTGCCGTGATGCCTCATTGTCTGCAGTAAGTAGTTATGTTGTATTTTATATATTTCCAGCACACGTCAGTCTATTGCAGTGTTTTAAGTAGCCCTCTGAAACCTGGGCTCCAGGATTTAAGCCCAAGGGAGCGCCTCACCTCACCTTTTTAGATATTTTGTTGCAACTTTTTTCTTTCTGTTTTTTAATGAAATATATCAAAGATAAGAGCTCGATATACCTTATTTTTGAACATCTAAGAAAAGTCCTCACTTCTTTAACTTTTCTCTATCTATTATTGTTAATACTATTATTTACCTCTATCAAAGATAAGAGCTCGACATGCCTTATTTTTAATATTATTTTTAAACATGCCTCTTGAAAGTTTGTGAGTTTGTAATTGCCTTTCCTAGAAGTATTATTTTTTTTTTTTGATAGGAAACTATGAAACTTTTCAATTTATTAAAAAATGGTTTTGAAGGGAGTAATTCCCAAACCCATTTATATAAATTGGAAGGATGGATTTTTTGTCTACTTGTTTTCATACTGTGGCAATTAATGCCAATTTTTCTCGCCTTTAAAAAGTTCGGATCGAAATTTTTAATATATATATATATATATATATATATATATATAAGGAGTCTTCGGAGCACCATACCTTTTGGGATTTGCTTATTAGATTTAGCTCGCTGTGGTCTGCTCGTTCTAAAGCCTTTTGTAATTATTCTCCTTTGCTTATAGCCCTCAATTGGAGGAATTTTTTGTAATCCCGAGGCGCTTTTTTGTGTTCCTTCTTTTCATTCATCAATGAAATGTCTCATGGTCAATTTAAAAAATTTATGTCATTTCTTAAAAAAAATTGACGTCTCATAGTCTTTATCAAAAAAAATTCTCTTATGGTTTGGCTTGGCACTATAGTGCACACAAGTCGATTTTGAAAAATAGTTAATGTTGATTGTGCTAGTTGTGAAAAGGTGGTGGCCTTATCTATTTGGGAGGAAATTATTAATTAGGAGTTAGGACTAACCGACAAAGTTTGAAGTACCTTTTAGAGCGAAGGTTGGTGAGTATAGAACATCAAAAGTGGTTGACCAAGTAGTTAGGACATGACTTTGAGATCCCCATCAAGATTCCTTATAGACATTTGGATAGGGTCTTTAGCTTTAAATGACCTTTTCCCTCTCCTTTACTCATTGACTTTGGCCAAAAATTTACCCATCCTTTCTTTCATTATTGGTATGGGAGTATCCATAAATGTTGATCTCCAATTTTGTTGACATTTATGGGACACAAAACTCTCTGAGCTTGTTTCTATCCTTAGCTTGCTTGAAGGCCTATTCGTAAGAGGGTGATCTCAATTCTCATGATAGAAGGTTGTGGACCCAACTCTTCTGATCTTTTCTCTTGTAAGTTCTTTTTCGATCAAATTAAACCTTACCCATTAAACGGGTCCATCCTTCTTTTCTCTAATTTTTTTTTTAATATGAGTGTTCGGGCCAGCTTACGCGCACCACGACTAATCTCACGGGACAACCTCATGACCCTACAACACTAGGCGTTGGTTTAATCCTAGGATAATATCCTAGGTAGGTGGCTAACATGGTTTGAACCTAGGACCTCAAGGTTGGAAAGCAATCACTTGACCACTAGGCCAACCCATGTTGGTTTTTCTAAAATTGAAAGGTAAGTTTTTTTTACGTGGTATGTGGTTTTTGGCATATTCAATACCTTTGACTTTCTCAAGTGATCTTCCTTCTATGATTTGAGGCCCCATTGGTGTCGTTTGTGTAATTAGGAGTCGGAAGACTAGAACCATATAATGTGAACTTGTAAATTTTCCACACTCATTTGGCGGTGGTTCTTTTACACTTTTGGTATTTCTTGGGTTCCGAACATCTCTTATCAACAAACCTTGGAGGAGATGATAGTCAACCCCTCTTTCATTGAAAAGGTGAAGGTTTTTGGATCTCAGGTTTTCTTGCTATTTCATGGTGGGAGGATTTTTAGAGATGAACATCGTTCATAGGACTATGTTTGGGAGTTGGTACATGTAAATGCACCTTTTTGGGAGTTTACAACTTAATCTTTTTTGTAATTATCCACATAGCTTGATTATAATTAGTTGACATGCATACTTGTAATTAGGTGGCGGCCCTGGTTTATTTTGGGTATATGAGGTACACGTTGATTGTTGTACTTTTGTGGACTTTGTCCTTTTTTATTTTTCTTGTAATTATCTTTCATTGATCAATATTTTCAAAAAGATTCCCTGCAGAGGTAACATTGTTTTCCATATCCGTTGTACATACGGAGTATATTATATAGCTAATTAATCAACCAGTGAAAGAAGGTCCTTTCTTGTCTATGATTAAAGATAAGATGCAGTAGATCCCACTTAGAAGCTTTGGGCCAATGCTGGTCGGTCTACTTGCTGGAATATATATGGCTTGAGAGAAATAGGAGGATTTTTGTTGATAAGCACAAGAGTTTAAGTGATGTGTGGGAATGTATCGTGCTTAATACCTCCACTTGGAGTGCAAATTGTAAATATTTTAATACTTATACCCTTCCTTTATTGCCTCTACCAGGCATGCCTTTTTATAATACCTAGTGGGCCTTTTTGGGGCCTTTTCACTTTTCAATGAAAGAGCTTAGTTTATTATAAAAAATAAGGCTGCCTGTCTGGACCTATGAGAAGACATCATATTTTTCACGTCTCAGCTGAAACTTGATAAAGCTGCTATTTTGGGCCAACACCCGCTGCCTCTTGGGATGGAAAAAGTTTTTGTTGGGTCCTGTCCGGTGCCTTGCCCCGAACATGACAAGGAATCCATGTTTGAAACGGGTCAGGAATGGATGCAAAATCTTTCCTTATTTTTTCCTTCCCTGTTCTATTTTAATTATTATTCTAGGTTGTTCTTAACTTTTGTCCTTTTAAACTCAAATAATACAAATTAGTATATCTATATCTGGACTTAAAACTTATAAGTATATACTTTCAAAATATTTATTAATATTTGGTTAATTTTTATCAAAATAAAAAATGAGGATATTTCGGGAACACAACTTGAACAAGGATTCCCCAAACCCACACCCAATTCAAGAAATGGGCCGGGGAGTATGTCCTCTACCTTGTTCCATCCTGTTTTGATCTCTGAATGCCACCACTGATCAACTTGCTTTCCAAGTAGTTGAGGTTTTAGATTGTCAGTGGACCTCTCCTTTGGAGGGTAGGAGGTGTTAATCCAATGGGATGGTTTATCGATCAAAGCAGTGTCAAGTGAATCAGGAATGGATGAAGCCCCAGTTACCCACTTTTCACCTTGTACACTAGGTGAATTTTGGAGAGAGGGTGGTTATTGATAGGAAGAATAAGCCCGAATTCATTTTGTGTATGCACTTCAGAATTAGGTTTGTTATGAGGTGGACTACTGTGGCTAAGTTAGGTAAAGGAATTTTGTTTGAGATTGGCCCCTCTTTTTTGTTATAATGTTAGTTCCCTAAAACTAACGTGTTAGCTCTATTGGAGGCCCCTAATCTGTCTTGCAAGGGCAAAGTTTTATGGGTCAACGCGGTGCGATCGATTTTATGGAATATTTGGCTCGAAAGGAATAGAAGGATTTTTTAGGACTCTTGTAAATCTTGGGACGACATTTGGGAGTCTAGTGTTCTTTATGCCTCCCTTTGGAGTGCAAATTGTAAATATTTTAGTGATTATTCTCCTTCTATTATTGCCTCCAATTTTAGGACCTTTTTGTAACTCCTTTTGAGCTTTTTGGCTCTTTCATTTATCAATGAAAGCTTCGTTTATTACCCAAAAAAAAGTAGTGCAGGTACGTAAGTAGGAGGTAAGCTGGTTGAAGTAGTGACTAGATCCTAAGCTTTGAGTTTGTACTTGCCTTCCCCCTATACTATTGGCAATGAAAAGGGTTCTATCAATATGCTTATTGCTGACAATGCAGGAGGGGTGACATATCATTGTTTTCAATTTTTTTTTTGAAAAATTTCAGAATGGTTTTCTCATGTATTTTGCTTCAGGATGTACTACTTTATCTGGAAAAAGCTTTCGGGGTTTCCAGTACAAGCCAAGGTGAAAGTGGAGTTACAGGAATACAGCAAACAGCAAACTTGGTTGCAAAATCTCCATCCGTTCCAAGCAACGTTTCAGCCTCTGATTCTTCCAATCCAGATCTGGCAGCTAGTGTGAGTGCCTCTGAAAATGCTTTATCAAGAACCTTATCAGAGGAGACATTGGAATATGAATCCATGTTGTCGACACTTGATATTGGTGGACAGAGTCTATCAATGCAGTCTGGTTTTTCATCTTCTAATGCTCTTTTGAGGAATGCAGTTGATCGGCCTCTCTCTACAGTTGACCTCAAGCTTAAATTGCAACTTTACAAGGTTCGCTTTCTACTTCTGACTCGGAATTTAAAGCAAGCAAAACGTGAAGCAAAGCATGCCATGAACATTGCTCGCGGGAGAGATTCGTCCATGGCTCTTCTCTTAAAGGCAGAACTTGAATATGCCCGTGGCAACCATCGTAAAGCCATGAAGCTGCTATTGACATCAAGTAATCGGACGGACATGGGGATTTCAAGTATGGTGAGCAACAACCTTGGCTGCATTTATAATCAACTTGGGAAGTATCATACATCAACAGTATTCTTTTCCAAGGCTGTATCTAATAGTTCAACTCTCTTGAAGGATAGAAAGCCAACTACTTTTTCTCGAGATAACTCCCTCCTTGTCGTATATAATTGTGGTGTTCAGTACTTGGCTTGCGGGAAACCACTGCTTGCTGCCCGCTGCTTTCAAAAAGCCAGTTTGATTTTCTATAACCGTCCACTGTTATGGCTCCGACTTGCTGAATGCTGCTTAATGGCTTCTGAGAAAGGGCTTCTAAAGGAGAACCTGGGTGATTCTGACAGATCAGATGTCAGAGTTCATGTTGTTGGAAAGGGAAGATGGAGGCAGCTTGTATTGGAAGATGGAATTTCAAGAAATGGATATGCATCTGCCTCTGGGAAGGAAGATGGGCATTTGAGTATTGAAGGGCAACCTAAGCTGTCAATTTCTCTTGCTCGTCAATGTCTCTCTAATGCCTTGTACTTGTTAAACCGATCAGGGACAAACTTTGCTCATTCTGTTTTGGCCTCTAATTCCTCTATGGAGGAGAGTGATTCAAGTGAACTGGCAGCTTCCAGGAAAAATTATAAGTACTTGCATTGTATTGATTCCAAGGCCTCCTCAGTAACTCTAGGCTTAAATCAGATGACTGCAAATGGTGATGCAAAAGAACAGAAAGGTGCAACTATTCAGGAACTTGTGCAGAACTCCCTCTCCTATTATGATGATATTTCTCGGAGAGAAAACCAGTTGATTAAGCAAGCACTTCTCGCAAACCTGGCTTATGTGGAGTTGAAACTGGAAAATCCATTGAGGGCCCTGACAATTGCTAGGTCTCTCTTGGAGCTTCCAGAAAGTTCTAGAGTTTATATATTCTTAGGCCATGTCTATGCAGCGGAGGCTCTTTGCTTGCTAAATAGACCAAAGGAAGCCGCTGACCATTTATTAAGCTATTTGGCAGGAGGTAAAAATTTTAAGTTGCCATTCAGCCAAGAGGATATTGAGCTATGGCGATTAGATGGGACAGCAGCTGATCTCGAAGGGGTACATGGAGGAGCAACTGCCAATAGTTCTTCCCACGAGGACATTCATGGTATCAAGTTCCTCAGGCCAGAGGAAGCACGTGCGGTCCTCTATGCAAATTTTGCCATGATTTCGGCTTTACAAGGGGAATTTGAACAGGCCCAACAGTTCGTATCAGAAGCGTTGTCTACTATACCAAACAGTCCAGAAGCCACCTTGACCGCAGTTTACGTGGATCTGTCTCTTGGTAAGTCACAAGAAGCTGTTGCCAAATTAAGACAGTGTAGTTGTGTAAGGTTCATTGCCAGCGGATTAACATTGAAAAGATCTTCATAATTGTTTTACTGTTGGCTTTGTATTAATGTCCTGCCCTCATGTTAGTACTAGTCAATGGCTAGTCGGCTAGATAGCAATCTTTAGGAGGAGCATACATATAGTTCACGTCAGAGAATAAAATTTATGTTCAATTTTTCCTTTTAATTTTCATTTTTAGGGTTCATTTGTAGTTTGTGTATCTGTTTTTTCTGGTTAGTGCAGATGCTTTTCTGTTATTACCATGAACGTTGATAGAGCTCTTCTTGAGAAAGGAATGAAAAAAGAATATTGTCCTGTTGCTTTTATATTTTCAGACATTTCCTCCCTCACCCAAAATCCTAAAAAAAAAAATTGAAATTAAAGCAGAAAACGATGAAAACTGCAGATTTTTGTATCATTGAGCACTAAGTCAAAAAATAATATGATTATCCGCCTCCCTTGACCGTGGGAATAGCATCATTCCCTCTACCCATCCCTGTGGTGATATTTATGTCTTTGGATTTCAAGTTACATATTTATTTGGATCTGCAAAGTCTGTGATGATGTTTATAAGAATCTCTCATCGATGTCTAACTATTTGAGTTATATGCTCATATTAATAATTCAGGTTAATGTTTAATATGATTTTTGGAGGAATGTGTTGTCAATTTTCAAGTTTCTTGATCTCGTTAATGATACTTTATGAGCTAGAAGAGAAACTAACAACTTAATCAAAGTTTTATGAAATTTGAAATTAAAATAGAAAATTAGAAATTCAGGATGTTTCTACAACTATTTTGGCACACGTGTCCCCTGGTAACTTGAACCCGTTTTCGTTCAAAATCTCTTGCATCGAATTGAAGCAACGGATATAAGATAGGGTTAATTTCAGTAATAACCATTTAATGAATAGAAATTTCAAGAAAACCGTATCTTTTATATATATATATATATCAAAACTACCCAAAAACCGCCGCCGGCCAAATTAAATTACATGTGAAAAGACAAAACATACCCCCTATTTAATTTATCTTTAATTTGTGTAAAACTTAAAGAAAATTTTAAAATCCCTTAAATTTTACAAAATTAATGGAAAATCAAATCTAAACATAAATAAAACTAAAACAAAAAGTAAAGGCAAATTTAAATCTAAAAAATCTAAAAATACAATAAAATAAAAATCTGCAAGTTTCTGACTTTCTTCCAGTAAATATCGAACTCCTTTCTTCTTCGATCATTCTCTGAACGTAACTGTATATAATTGATAAACATTTTATTAAATATAAACAGTTTATTATTGATAAACAAACTTGTAGCAGCAAACTTATTCTACAAAAACACAGATAAAACGAGTTCAAATGCCGACGATTTCGTATATAAACAAACCTGTAGTAGAAGCCAAAAAACAGCACAAGAATCATACCCCGACGATTTCATATCTAATCCAGAACTCTCACAAACAGATTCAAACGCCAGCGATTTCGTATCTAATAGAGTCAACCTGTACAGGAATAGAAACTGATTTTTTAATATCAACCAAAATAGACACCTGCTGAGATTAGATGAGGGGATTGGGATGGTTGCTAATAGAGTCAACTTGTACCGGAATAGAAACTGTTATTCTAATATCAACCTCCGATTCCAAAACCTTCAATTTCACAATCCGATCATCGTCAGATCCCGAATCTCCCTTTCCAATCCAAAACCCTCACAACCAGATTCAAACGCCGACGATTTCAATGATCGATTATCCAAAGCCCGACTCCGATACCGAATCGAAACCGATAAGAATCATCCACCACCACGATGGTGCCTTTGAAGGAAGCAGTTTTCGATGGCGTGAAGGTCGATTTCGGATTCAGTTTGTACAGCGAGAGGATAAATGGAAGGATGATCCCAACGTTCAAACCCAGATTCATCCCCAACGTTCTCTCAATCCCAACGTTCAAGCCCGACTCCGATACCGAATCGAAACCGATAAAAAAGCTCCATTGATTTCAATGATGGCGGTGGTCAACGAACGTTGAGGAAGAAGAAAGAAGATGAGAGATATTTAGGTTAGAGTTTCTATTTTATCATAAATAGTGATTCCCCAAATCAAAGGAGATTGATTTTGAATTCAAAATAAATTATTATAAAAAATTATAAATTAAATGATATGTAATTAATAAGATTTGGTTATAATGAGAGATAAAAGGATAAGATGGTAAAGAATAAGATCGGAAACTACCAGATCACCGCCATAAATAGTGTTTCTTGGATAGTTTTGAAATAAAATAGAAACAACCCTAAAAAGTGGAATTGAATGAATTAAAGTGGGTATGGGTGCTATTATTTCTATAAGATATCTTGCTAAGCTCGATGAAACACTTCATATACTTTTGCACAAAAAAAGAAAAAAAAAAGGAAAGGACCGTTTTTTATAAATTTCATCATTCTATAACCCCTTTGTTCTTTTTTTTTTTTAAATTATCATATTCAATAATTATTGAATCCTATTCAATGAAAATAATTCTTAAGCATTTTATTTTGTTAATGTGACATTAGATACTATATACAAAAAGCTAAGCATATTATAAAATATATAATTTTTTGGGGGTCCCTAAATTATTGGGTATAATACTAAAGCAAGTCCCGTATTCTTTCAAAACTAAATGACAGAGAGACCATACATTTGTAATGGACTAAGAGACAAATAAGAGTCATGTGCCCTTTCTCTGATTGGTCTCTCATACCTTATCGTTAATAATTGGCCTCTTCCTTCATTGGTTTTCTCTCTCTTGGATTTTCCCTTCCTCATTTTTCCTTTTCATTTGTTACTCTCCACACAAACTCTTGCTGGTGAGATAGAAAATGGGAAGAAGATAAGGTTATTACTACGTTTAATTCATTGTTGGATTAAAAATAGTAAAAAAAAAAAAGGGAAGATTATACTCCTACAGTAAGTTACCTGATGGAATTTTGATAATTTGGTTAATTTTAATCCTTGTTTTTTTTGGTTGAAATGAAGATTATTGTACCTCAAATAATGATTAGATCTGATTTTTTTTTTGGAGAAATTTTATTGGGTATCAGATTTTGATGTAATATTTATAAAAATAGTACCTCTAAAGATATTTGTAAATATAATAATTTTTACTATGTTAATCAGTGATTAGCGTGTGTCAGTGATAAACTTAGTGTAAAAATATTTAATTCAATGTTTATCACTGATTCACTTGATCAAAATTTATTATATTTATAAATATTTTTTAGAGTTGCTATTTTTACAAATATTACTAAAAAAATTGCTTTTTTGTCGCTGGTTTTTTCCTACACAAATTAACTGATATTTTTAGTAGAACAAAACTTACGAACTTATCAGGAAGTAGGATTCTCTATCTCTATCTTTATGCTGTGGTTGGAAATAAGCTGCATAGACATTTTACTAATTTATTTTAGGGGCATTTGTAAATCTAGCAATTTTTTAGTAATATTTGTAAAAATATCAGCTCTAAAAAATATTTATAAATATAACAAATTTTGTTATGATGTATAGTGATAAATATTGAATTACATATTTTTATATTAAGTTTATCCATGTGATTACTGTTCATCACTAATTAACATAGTAAAAATTACTATATTTATAAATACTTTTTAGAGTTGATATTCTTACAAATATTGCATCAATTAACTAACAAGTGAGAGTTAAATGAACTCACAATTTTTATTATTTTAATTACAAATTTAAGAATCTCAAACTTAAAATATTGGGTTAATAAAACTTAATTCATCCAAAATTACCCATTTTATCGAACACTCGTAATTTCATAATTTTCAAAGAATAATTACAAGGGTCTTAAACTAAACCACTAGTAAGCACGGAATAAGAAATATACAAATTTCTTATAATCAATTGTCAAACAATTTAATATTAATTTTTTTTGTTCTAAAAAATATTTAAGTAGTTTTAATTCTCAAATAGTCTCTTAGGATTTCTTTTTCAAATTATATGCATATAAAAATGATAAATCAATAAATGGGGAAAAAAGAAAAAGAAAACAGGAACAAAAAGGAAAAGGAAATCCATTATTAAAAAGGTTTAACTTTAGAATGAATGACAAAGAGCCTCCAATATAGTTTCACCATCAAGTCTCAGTCAGTACTTTTTTTTTTCCCTCTAAAACTGGATTCCCCATGTAGCCCATTGGAATTGAATCTCTTTCATAAAACGTGGAAAATTTGTAAAAGTAACTATATAGAGAGAATAATAGTTTTAGGGTAAAAAGGTAAATAACATCGTTTGTTTATAAATATACCTCTATATATTATTTTAAATATATATCTTTATACTCATGTGTATATTTTTAATGCAAGATAGTATGATTCGAAAACCACTACTCTTGTAAAAACAAATGGAATGGTTTTGAAAGGTTATATAAATGAATAAAAGAGTTTAAATTTGTAATCCGAAAAACATAAAAAAACGTAGGCTTCATCGACGCAAATTGGTGTTTACAAATAAACATACTTTGGCTTGTTCCTAGGTATTATAACAATATATCTTGAAATGATAGGTATTATAACAATATTTTTTTCAAACGATAAATAAGGTGTTTACAAGTGCTATAAACCCATAAGTGTTATTTATATTTTACCCAAACCATTAATAATTGTTATTATTAATCAACTATACATATACATATATAAATGGAGATTTTTTTTTATATATGTAAATCAATTATCTTTATAATTTGAAGATCAAATCTATCATTTTCTTAATTTTAGACTTTAGAAAGGTTAATCGTAAAATGTGTTAAAAATAAGAACAAGTTCATAAAGTTTTAAATAGAGAAATTATTAGATGTTGCGATCACAATATAGTTCTATATACCGATAAATTATTAGATCCGTATAATTATTTCTCTCTTATAAATAATATAGATTCCACATTTTTTTTAATTGAGAGAACTACATTATTCCAATCACATTCTATAAATTATCTAACTTGAGGCCTTCTTTCTATTTATTGAAGCTCATGAAGGTAGTAAATGCAAAAGGCACCATTTTCTCCGACAGTGTATGTTTAAACCTTATTAATTGAATCACTTTTTAAGTAATTAAGAATCTCAAATGGGGAAGATTTCGTGTGATGATATTATTTAATAATAAGTTAAGTAAAGAAGAAGAAGAAGAAAGATATCTGAGGCACCAAAATTAGTAATAAATGAGAAAGAGAGATAAAAAGGGAAACACAAAAGGCATATCTGAGATTGCTTTCTCTGCCTAAACCAAAACACAAACATTACAACAAACAGTTACCATAATTTAAAAAAACAAATGGTTTACAATATTCTTAACCATACATCAGCAATTCCCAATCAAATAAAAATTAAATTACAAAAAAATAGACAAAGATTGGAACTCGACATCCTCTCATGTCAACTCCATTTTGGTACTATCAATCAAAGCAAACCTGAAAAAAAAAAACATCAATTAACCCCAATAATATTCAGACTTAAAATTTATCGTTTATAAAATTTGAGAGTAGTGATTAAAAAAATAGAAATCAATGATTAAAGGTTAAAGAAAAGATGGAATTTAAGATACTTTAGTAGATTTGGCTCCCTCATATCTTATCTCTCTCTAATGATATATGCTTTAAAATAGAAATAGAGAACAACATTGAAAAAGAAAAAGAAAAAATGCAAAATCCATTCCTACATTTTAAATTATTGCTAAATCATACCCTGCATTTTTTTTTAAAAATACCCCTGTACGTTAGAAAAATTACAAATCACACCCTTATATCTATTAGTTTTAACAAAATTTAGACACATCTATATCACATGCATACTATGATTAGTTTGCATTTATCCCTGAAAAACAAATTATTTTCATAAAAAAACTACAAATTCTCTCCCGTGACTCTAAATATACAAATATCTGGTCAGTTTTTTAAGATATCACATCAAATTAAGAAAAATAGGCCCGATAAAATACCTTTTTTTTTTTTTTTTTTTCTAAAGAGAGCAAGTGTAGCCAGGAGGAGGAGTCTTTCCACAAGAGATAAGGAGTTGAAGAGCAATAGGAACATAGATATTGAGATTGAGAGCTTTGAATTTGAGAGTGGTGCAAAGGCAAGCAGCAGCTTCAACATTAACAAGACCTTCAAGAACAGGACAGCATTCATTAACAGCAGGGTCACCTAGTCCAATATGAACTAACCCACCTAAAAGATCAACACATGATCCCAATTTGATTGTGTCAATTGGACATGTTTCTTTCCCTTTTGGTGGACATGATTTCCCTTTCCCTTTCCCTGTCCCTGTTGATGGTGGGTTTGTTACAATCGGCACCGGCGGCAATGTGACCGGAGGAACATATATTGGTGGGAGAATACCGGGTGGATTCACGATTGGTGGGAGAATACCGGGTGGATTCACGATTGGTGGGAGAATACCGGGTGGGTTTCCGATGACGGGCGGGATAGTAACTGGTGGTTTTCCGATGACGGGCGGGATAGTAACGGGTGGTTTTCCGATGACGGGCGGGATAGTAACGGGTGGTTTTCCGATAATACGGGTGGATTAACGATGATGGGTGGGATAGTAATGGGGCCTTTAGGGGATTTGGAGCCAGGGCTAGGCTTGTGTTTCTTAGGAGGATTTTTACAAGAGCCACAACCAAGAATGGGAGTGGTTGAGGAAATGAAAAGCATGCAAATGAGAAAGAAAACATAACAATAAGTCTTTGAAGAAGACTCCATTTCTTTTCTTTCTTTCTTTTTTTTTTTTTAAGAAGAGGAAGAAGAAGAAGAGTGAGAGTGTGGGAGAGTAGGGAAGTGGAAATATATAGGAATAATGAGAGAGAAGAGGAGGAAAGGGGGAAGACAAGAAAACAAAAGGACCCAAAAAACAAATCACGTGAACATTGGTCTAGCTTCCACACCATGTTCAAAAGGACAAGTGCCCAAATTTTCATAGTTGTCAATTGCCTATATTGCATTCATTCCATGATAATTTCAATCCCATTCAATCAACTCTCTTTCTCCATATTATTTGGTGGGTAGAGTGTTATTATATGAGACTTTCCTTATATCAATGAGTTCTCTTTTGAATTTCTACCTTAATTTGTAACGGAATTTTCAATGAATAACATGTCTAAAATGTATTTGTAAATAATACTAATTACTTGAGACAATTAATATTGATAATTGTTAATCACTAATTCACAAAGAAAAAATCTATTATTTTTATAAAATACTTTTTAAATCAAACGATATTTATAATGCCCCCTCGATTAATTATATTGGTGGTATGTCAATATCTTTAATTTGTATCCATATAAAATTATCTTATTCATTTCTTTTTAATTTTTTTAAAAAAAATCAAAAGTCAATTCGAAAATGACCCGACCCACTCAAATGACCTTCTTGAGGGAGAGAAGTCATGGATACCGGGTGATCTACGTACTATGCGATTATCAAGATGATATCAGAACCCAACAAGCGGACATTCAGTCCAAAAATGGGATCCGACCCAAGAATTGTGAGCCCAAAAGAGGCACCAACCCAAGAATTGTGAGCCCAAAAGAGGCACCAGCTTGAGAGGGGCATGTTAAGAAATCTCACATTGAAAATATGAAGGAAACTTACAAGGTTTATAAGATACATGAGCTACCCCTCTCATAGCCAATTGGTTATGAGATGAAATTTCATGATATCAAGAAAAAACACTCCGTGAACATGATGAAATTGTAACAAAAGTGGACTCTAGGTCAATTTTTTGTAAGAATAATATTTAAAAAAACACTGGTAAGGAGGAATTTCATGTGTTATAAATTTAATAAATCTAATATACTAGTGGATCTCACATATTTATTAACTAAAATATTAATGAAATAGTAAAATTATGACACATTTAAAAGAAAAGAGGAGTTCTGTGTTTTTATTTTTACCATTATTTTTTAAAAGAACAAAGGGAAGCAGCCTAACATGTTGATAATGTAAGAGTCAACGCGGTTGTTTTATCTGTGAAATTTCTAATTTATAAATATAAGATTTATAATTTTTCACATTTATAGAAGCTACCATTAAAAGAAAGTCATGGGCTCTCTATATTAACTGACCATCTGTAAAAACGCCCATCCATAGGTCAAGTAAATTGGATTAGTTCCGAAAAGGGCTCAGGCCAAAAGAAACCTGAAACGGAAGCGAACTGACTAAATCGGGTCGATCCAAGGTCTAATAAAGTCTAGTTCCAAGTAGCACGGATAGAGAAACCTACGGACTGACCGAATGGAAGTGAGTATATAAGACCCGTTAACCTATCAAATCAGGTATGTGCACAAAAACCTAAGACCTAATTCTTGCGGCTCCTTATCCACTTTCCTAAAACACTAACATGATCGTTGGAGGGTCTTTGACTGGTACCACACCAGTACCCTTCTGATCGTTGTTTCTGTCTGTTTTAGATAACAAGAACCGCGAAAACCAAACACGCTCAATTGTTAGAATCATCCCACACTATCCAAAAGGGTTTGAAAAATATGGGATGTCCTATTTGTGCTCACAATACTGCTATATGAGTCAGTTTCAAATATAACCATTATTGACTCAGCCCATGCAAATGCAAGCAATTTTTTTAATCAAATGTAATTCTTTTTTTCCATACAAAATAACTGCACAAATTTATGCAGTCATGGCTGCACCAACCTAATTGGGTGCAGCCATGTGATTATTTTTTTTTATAAAAAATAATCAGATTTTTTTTTTTTTTTTACCACTTGACTGCACCCAAGTGGTTTGGTGGAGCTATGGCTGCACAAATTGATGCAGCCCAAGTCTTTTGCTTTTTGAAATAGAGTAGTGTGTGGTCATGGTCTGGTCACCAGTGAAATATGGACATTTTTTTTTAATTGTTTTCAGGTAGAATGGCGATTCAGTATCTATTAAAAAAATATAATAAGTTTAAATCTCTCCTCTGCCACATTGTTCCTATGTTTGAACTTTTTCCTAAGCAATTTAGGCGAAAATAATGAAATGCTTCAGCGCAATTTAATCCAAGCTTTTAGAGAGGTTTTAAAAATTAATTTTAAAATACCTGAAAACTATCTAAGCAAATTATATATATTATAATATTGGGATGCGTTTGGCATGTAATAGATTTTTGGGATGACAGATATTAATAATATATTTATATTACAATTAGACTGTTGACATCCTAATCAACCATATATAATCAATATAAAAATAATTACTTAATTTCATTTTAATTGAAATAGTTTATCGGTCTATAAATAGCTTCCCTCATTATCTATAGACTTTGAGATGAAACTATAAATATTAAGATGGTATATTAGAACTTTAAGAAATATGATTGGATCCCAGGAAGAGTGGGTAAAAAAGAACCATCATCTCAAAGGAATAGGTTAAGATTGAATTACCATTTGTCATCATCCGTAGTTTTGAAATTGAAATTCATGAACATTATGTATAATATATAAATCATATTTGACAAAATATAATTTTCACATGTCAGACACAACCAGGAAGATAACTAAAGAAGTAACCACATTTTGACTTCATGAATCAAAAAATAATCACATCTCTTATAATTATATTTTTTAGTCATTTTTTGATTTTTATACCAAATTTACCCATATAATTACACATTTTTAGGCACATTTGTTATTTATAAAAAAAATGTTCCTCTTATTTTATCTTCTATTAGATTATGTATATTACTATACATATTATACCAGTAACATAGTTATACAATATTAAAATCATAGAGTTTATGATATAATATACATACTATATATATGATATAATTAGTACACATACAGTATATGGTTGTACTCACCATATACATAGAGTACAACCATTTTTCTTGTATACTTTCACTGCCGTAAGAATAAAGTAAAGATCTATTTTTACAGGTTGAAATCTGTTTATATAACCCTTTTTACCACAGAAACAGAAAAAAAAAATACAGGTACCATTTTTTATCAGAGAGAGAGAGAGAGAGAGAGATGGAATATTATGGCCGGGGGAAAGAGAGCAAAACAATATACAGCTAGCAAACATGTGAAGTAATGGCTTGGCAGCTATGAGGAGAGAGAGAGAGAGAGAGAGGCAAGTGGGTGATGAATGGGTTGTTTTGTGAAAGAAAGGGTATGTTGTGTCTATATCGGAGAAAGAGGTTAAAAGAAATCAAGCTGTATTTTTTTTTGTTATTTTGTGTCATCCGTGATTTTGCTTTCCTCATCTTTGATGTGATTGCTCATTCTTCCTCCCAATTTCCATCCTCCATCCTCTATTCATTTTTGTAATCTTATTTTGTTTTATGTCAAACATCGATTTGAATGGTGAAGAAATTAATTATAAGAAAGATAATATTTTTTTTAGTGATTGTAATTTTTTTTAATTAAAATTCAAAATATCCATATGTGGTTTAGGTTTAAAGTGAGAGAAATTGTTCAATGAAACTGTAACAATGTGATTGATTCTTCATAATTATTGATATATATAATAGAAGAAACCAAACTTTTTTTCTTCTTCTTTGTTTTACACATCTAATGGATGGTTATGGACGTGAATAATATCATATTATTATTAATATGAAGTTCCAAAAAAAAATTAAGGATCCGTTTGTGAAAGCTTTTCAAATTGTTTAAAAGTGTTTTAATGCTTATCAAAAACACTTTTTTTTTTATTATTAAAAACACTTTTAAGATCCGTTTTTGGTATAATTTCTCCTAAAAAAATTTGAGTTAAATATTTTAAAAGAAATACTAATTAAGAGTTTAATCTAAAAACACTTGAGATAAGTATTTTAAGTGAAATACTTGTTTATGAACATTTTTGGAAGAATCACAAATCCAAGTATGTTATCTAAAAACATCGTTTAGTGTACCCAATGTTTTTAGATAAAACACTTAATTAATATTTATTCTAAAATGTTTCACTCAAAACACTTTTAAGAGAAGTTGTACAAAACGGATCTTTAAACACTTCTAAAAGTTATCTAAAAAACATGCACTTAGTGTCTTAACATACATTTACTTTTTTGCTATGAAATTTCCAAATCATTTTCACATCTTTAGAGAGTGTGTGAGTTCGAACTTTATTCTCCATTGTTCCTCCTTCCAAGTATATTTCCAATTTTTTTTTTTAAAAAAATAGTGATTCCAATAATATTTAAAAATTATGCAACTTTTAGCTTAAATGACGAAACTGTATACGCAATACTAAATGATTACCAAACATGTTTTTGTTTCTCTTTTTATAAAAACAAGATTAAAAAAAGGAGAAACGAAAAATATAAACTCAGAATGTTACCAACAGACCCAAAGTTAACTTATTTAGATGAGTTGTTCTTAATAGATTAAAGGGTAAAATGCAAATGAGACCCCTGTGGTTTGCTTCAAATGCATGAACAACCCCTGTGGTTTGAAAATGGAAAATCACACACTTGTGGTTCCAAATTTTTTCAATCAGACGCCCATTCAATGCCAATAATTTTCTTTTAGCCATAACTTCTTCGTTTGAATTGGATGATTCAAGATGTTTTAAAATCTTCATTTCAGGCTCTACATAATGGTCACTTTAAAACTTTGAAATGATTAATAAATAAAAGAGTTTATTAACATCAAAGTACTAGGTATGATTGACACTGTTAACTCTTTTGATTATTGATGATTTAGAAGTTTTTAAATGACCATAGCGTAGAGACTGAAATGAGAGTTCCAAAACATCTTGAATCATCCAAATCGAAGTTCAAACGAATAAGTTATGATTAAAAGAAAATTAATGACGTTGAAATGAAGGGGTCTGCTTGAAAAAATTTGGAACCACATGGTGTGATTTTTCATTTTCAAACCACAGGGGATGTTCATGCATTTGAAGCAAACCACATGGATCTCATTTGCATTTTATCCTAGATTAAATTATATAATTGATATTTTATCAAGCGATTATCATGACAATAATTTTTTAAAATGTAACATTTAAATCATCGTACATTTTTAAGCAGAATTTTTTTTAGCACTACCATTACATCTATACTCTTGTCCTTTTTATTTAAAAACTAAAAAAAAAAAAAAAAAAAATTGTCATTATCATTTTTATCCTCCACATTTTTTTATTCTATTTAAAAGTAGATCGATTAAAGGGGCATTTTCAAATATGTTAGAAATTTTTATAATATTTACAAATTTGTTAGAAAAAAAAATATTTATAAAAATGTTAGAATTTTAAAAATTCTGAGTATATCAGTCAATCACTATTAGTATATCAGTGAACTATTAGTATATCAATGATAATTTATCAGTCGATTATTAATAGTCTATCACTGATATACTATTAATTATTGACTGATATGCTCAACTTTTGAAATTATAACATTTTTATAAATTTCCTTTGATTAAACTTTTATTTATTTATTTCTATCTATAGTTTTATATGGATGAGATGAAATGAATGGTTACTGAGATTTTATAGACAATTAAATGAAATGTGTGTAACTAAATACGATAATACCTCTAGTTGTAAAAAAAAATCCCTTATATTAAGTCACATTATTGTTAATCAAATTTATTTGGTAACACATTGTATTGCCTCTATAAAATTAGTGGTTCGATCCTCTCTTTCATGTATTATATATTAAAAAAAATTCAAGTTTTTATTAATTTCAAATAACTTGATAAATAAATAAAATAAATATTAATTATTGGGATGAGAACAAAGCTCTCATTTGTTAGAATAAGCGATGATTATAAGTTTACAGGGAGAGAACAACATCTTTAATTACACGAATCTTTTTACTTAAAAACAAAAGTAAAATTATACAGACTTGTGTTCAAAATGAACAAAATGATATTAATGTGGAGCTTGTGGAGGAACCGTTGCCCGAACAAATACGATAGCATTGTAATTTCTCACTTGTAATGTAACCATGGCAGGGGTGTGTGGTGGCCACACAAAAATTATGACCCTATTCGTGGACAGTGTGTTTCTTCCTTTACAGTAAAATCCAATGTGAGAGAGATTTCTTAATCCAAACTGATGGCTGTGATTGCAAATGGAGATCTACTTTGGGTTATGATCTTGTGGTTTATATTCATCGTTTTACCTTCCAACTTGGATAAAGTACACCATTTGATTCCTTCCACACAATTATGTGGCCCCACACTTTTAAAAAAACTTTTATCTGATTTTGTAAATAAATTCTGTAAATCATTATTTTAAAGATTATAATATGGTGAAACTAAAACGCAAAAAGCTCTTTCCCATATAAAATATATTTAAGGGTAAAATATCATTTTGGTCTCTGAACTTTCATCCCTGAACTTTCCAAATCGTTTCGTTTTCGTCCTTTCGTCCATTTTTCCGTCTGGTCATTAATGGAGGCTGACGTGGCATGCTGATGTGACTTTTTTTAACAATATTTTAATATATTTTTTATTTTATTATAATTTTAAATGGTTATGTGTCAATTTTTTTAATCCTCTCTCTTCCTATTTCTCTCTCCTCTTCTCCATCGTCTTCCTCCGATGAAACCTCCCTCGGTCCAAGAGACTTCAAACTCTTTCATCAAACTTCTTTTCTAGCAAGCTCTTTAATGCCTAAGTGTCAATCTTTTTTAAGTTCCGGCCCCTCGTGAGACCTACAACGTTCGAAGCAAAGACGAAAGCAGGGGTATCCATTATCGTTTTGGCCTTCGAGTTCTCCAATGGACAACCCAAGAGGTTGTTGGACCAAATATATCCTTATTAGTCTAAACATCATGCGAACCTTCCCGAGCGGACAAAACGGCCATGAATCGAAAAACGCCATTGATGATTCCCTTAACAACCTTTGAAGGAGATAAAATGGTAACTTGCGAACCAGGGGGTTTTTGGCCACAAGGCCTTAATGAAAGAGGCTCAAAACCATCAGGACGAAGAGGATAGAACACGTTGTTGCGGCCCACTGGACAAACGCGAATTACCCTAAAAAACCGCCATTGAGGCGTTAATCTCGGGTCTACTGGATTGGCTGCTTTTCCACGTCACTTTCCCCTCTTTCCTCCCGAAACCATCGACTTGGCTTCCTTTCATCATTAATGAACGAAACTTGAAGATATTCCTCTCCTCTGCCCGGATCTAAAAATCTCAAAAACGGCCTACATGAAATCCCGCCAGAAAGCTTGATCTTCCTCACACTAATCTAAAAAAGCACTACAATGATGGTAGATCTTGGTTCGTTTTTCTCGTTTTCCATCCTGTTCATTTGAAGTACTACACCCAATATCATTTTATGAAATTGGTTTTGCTCAAGAGGGAAGAAGATGACCATGGAGGAGAGAGAGAAAGGGGAGAGAGGAGATTGCCACTTAGGCATTAATGGAGAGAGAGAAAAGGAATAGAGAGATTAAAAAAATTGACACATAACCATTTAAAATTATAATAAAATAAAAAATATATTAAAATATTGTTAAAAAAACCTAAAAAAACCCCCCGTTAGCATGCCACCACTACCTTCATTTAAGAAAAAATGGCGGACGAAAAAGCGATTTGGAAAGTTTGGGGACCGAAATCGATCATTTTTGAAAGTTCAGGGAGCAAAACGAAACTCGTGAAAGTTTAGAGATGTGAAGATTTGAGAAAGAGAGAAAAGGAAAGCAAGAGAGAAAAGAGAAAGAAAATGAGAGAAACAAAAATGGGAAGGCCCAGATGAAAAGTGTTGACGTCTCAAATTTCATTATATAGGAAAATTAATAAATGTGTCTTACATGTTGGTAGATAAAATAACAAGCATAAAGTAAAATTAAAAGTTCTAAGATAAATCTCTAAATTCTTATTAACTCCAACATCCCCCCCATGGCGAAACCCGAGGATAGAACACGTTGGAGCACCCGCCGATCATGATGGACAATGATGAACCGTAAATGACTAAACAATTAAAAAATAATAAAAAACAAACGTGAGATAGCGTGAGCAAGGAAAGAGAGAGATGCACTTTGGCTATATCCATAAAAATAAAAAGGCAAAAATAAAGATTTTTTTGGAAGAACTGTATTTCAATCAAGAAAAAGAGATTGGGGTTTTTCACTGAACAAATTTGTAGACTTTTAAACAAATTCTTGAAGATATCTTTGATGCCCCCCCCCCCCCTTGGCTTGCTCCCCCCCCCCGAGCCCCCCCCCCCCCCCAAAATTGTATGTCATGATTTACCATCTTTCAATACTCGATGAGATGAAAAAGAGATTTGATGATGAGCCTTTTGGAAGTAAAACCAAAAGGTTGCTGAGAACTTCTTGAATATGAAAACCCACCTAATCGAGTTGGAGGGAAGAAGAGAAGTATAAGTGTCTGAATTTTTTTTTTTTTTTTTTTTTTTAATTTCTTAGAAACAAAAAGATAGAAAGATCAAAATAGAAAGAGAATAAAATGGTTTGAGAGAGGGAAGAGAAGCCAAACAATGTAAAGGAAATGAAACTTTGAGATCTACCATTAGAGATTGAAACTTTGAGATCTGCTGGAAGAAAAAAGAATGGTGAAAACTTCTAGATCTAGATCTGTTTTTTTTTTTTGTTTTTTATTTTTTTTTAACGTTGAACAGAAAGAAAAGGAAGAAAAGGGATATTCCCAGGAAGAAAGATTAGAAATCTAAAAAAAAAAATAGAAAGGGATTTGAGATAAGTATAATTTTTTTTTTCGAATACAGATCTAAACAAAAATGAGAAGAAGGGATTTGGATTTGGATTTGAGATTTTTTTTTTTTTTTTTTGCACTGCTCCTTCAGGTTATCTGTCCTGAGAGATCTTTATCCTATAGAAACGATTCGATCTTGTTCCTCCTCGGGAGGTTCCATTAATCAGAGATCCAGAAACGGGAGTAATGAATAAAAAAAATAGATTCTAAAAAAAATAAGATAAACTCAAAAAGAAATTTCAAACTTGAATCATCTGGAGGAGGGATTATGAATTTGAATGGGAGAAGATGAAAGGGTTTTAGGTTTAACGAGCCAATGATTTTTTTTTTTTGACAGGAACGATCTAAACCCAGAAACAAGGGATCTGGTTTTTGTTTTTGTTTTTGTGATGTTGAGCCATTTTTGAAAGGAGGATATTGAATTGAAAAATCCATTCCCAGAATCTGATGGAAGTTACTCCATCATTTTTTTTAACTACCATAGCTTTGATACCATGTGAAGATTTGAGAAAGAGAGAAAAGGAAACGGCATTGAAAGAAAAGAAAAGAGAGAAACAAAATGGAAATGGGAAAGCTGAAGAAAGATTGAGTCTCAAATTTCATTAAATAGGAAATTCAATATGTTCATACATGATTGGTAGATAAAACAAGCATAAAGTAAAATTAAAAGTTCTAAGATAAATCTCTAAATTCTTATTAACTCTAACAGGGACCAAAATGGTATTTTACCCTATATTTAAATTAGAAAAAATTACATAAACCAGGTCATGATTATAAAAAGAGCAATGCAAAAAACACCTCGTGATTTTGGTTAAAGACAAACACAACCCCTATAGTTTGAAAATGAATATTTATACCCCTAAAGTTTCATAATTGTGCAAATTGACCCTTTCCTTCTACACCGTTGATTTTTTTTAGTCATAATTTTTTTGTTTGAACTCCGATTTTAAATGATTTAAAATGTTATGGAATCCTCGTTTCGAGCACTACGTTGGAGTCACTTAAAAACTTAGAAATCATCAGCGTATAAAATAGTTATCATCGTCAAAATATTCGATCGGGTTGAAGTCATACACACTTTTATATACTGATGGTTTAGAAATTTTTTGTGACTACAACGTAGAGCTCGAAACGAGGATTCCATAACATCTTGAATCATTTAAATCGAAGTTCAAACAAAAAAGTTATGACTAAAAAAAAATCAACGACGTAGAAGGAAATGGTCAATTTGCACAATTTTAAAACTATAGGGGTATAAATATTCATTATCAAACTATATGAGGTGTGTTGTCTTTAACCAAAACCACATTGGTGTTTTTTGTATTTTACCCTTATAAATATTGAAATACTTGTACCCTTAAACTTTTAATTTAAGCAATTAACTTTCCAAAATTTACAAAGTATTAAAATTTAATTTGAAAAATTACCATATTATATTGTTAAAATTAAACTTATAAAAATCACTGGTAGATATGATGAATACATCGTTAATTTGAACGGGGTAGGTGGGAAAGAGTGAGATCAGAGAAGAAGTTATTACCTCCGCCACCACAAGGATTTTTGGGTTGTGTCAAGGATGAGGTTAAGACAAGATGTGAACCCTCAAAAATCCAATCTAAAAAAGAATTCATAAAAATAATTAGTAAATTTTATAGGGATAATTTGTCAAATGAAAATTCTTTAAGACCAATTTCAACACTTAATAAAATTTAGGGGTTAATTTTGCTCAAATGGAAAATTTGATTGTGCTGTTGCGTAAAAATAGAGAGCTTCCACGTATGCAACGAGCTTAGAGTATGGGACGAGTCGGAGGTGGTGCGCTGCATTAGACGTGATGTGTAGGCAGTGTGCTGAGTAAAAGACGAGCACTGTATGTACCTGCACATGAAACGAAGAGAGCATCGGTGTGGTGTCGGCCTAACACCCTCCGATGCTAAAGTCAGAGCAAGCAGAGCTAGCGTGCCAGAGAGAATTAGAATAGAATTAGTTACCTAATGAATGAGTTTCTTCTCCTATTTATAGGAGAAGAGGTTGATGACATTATCATGACATGTGTTGCGTAGGGATTGGGCCACGTGTTGCTTCTCAACAACGTGTTGCGTGTTGGTTATGTCATGTGTCATCTTTTGATTGAATACTCATATAATGTAGTTTCCTGCGACGACGTAGACGTACTTTTCCAGGTGACGTAGACGTAGCCTTCCATGTGACGTAGTTTTATCTTTCCAGGGGACGTAGACATGTCGATTGTGCATTCCTTGATCAAGTTAAGAAATTTCACGTGTGTTGATGTAATTTCACCCATAATAGATAGCATGAGTTGTGTAAATGTAAAATCAAATGTCATGTACCACATAAAATCAAAAGATCTATCGAATATCATTTTCTTTGACATTATATATTTCCTCGAATAAAAACTTCGCGGTCAATAAAAAAAATCATTGGATGGAATAAAGTATGGGGGACGTGGTTAAGTATATAATTTTTTTTTTTAAGACTGGATTTGTGAAAGTAATATACATATATGTGTCCAAATTACATATATTAGAGCACATGAATGAACTTACAAGAAGTACATTAATAATTAATACGTTTATCATTTTATTATAAAGAAGACAATAACACATATATTGTCAAATTCAATATTAATGGTGCAATGTACCATTTATTTTAAAATATTGTATATAAACAGATTATTATATAATTGTTCAATTTGATCATCAGAATATTTTCGTACTTTTTTTGTCCAATTAACAGTTAAATTGAATCATTTCGATCTAAAATTTTCCTTTCAAGGAGAAATTATTGGAAATGAAAATATAGGCACCGAATTTTATATAAATCTTATTAAAAGTATTTATGTTAATTTTTTTTTGATGGCGTATTTATGTTAATATAAATGTTGGCATGGGCTAATAATGTGAGGACTAGAGGGGCATGACCATCCAAAAATTATATAAACTTTAATAAATTGTTAAAAGAGTATTGAATTTATGAGTACCCTAATTCTTACAATAAAATTAGTGGATAGTTAAAATTGAAGGGATGATTTACTAAACTAGCGGAATTTGATTTAGTAAACTAATTAACATTTAATTATGGATCTATTAATATCATGCAATTTGTGAAAAACATGTAGATTTATTTATTATTTAAATTAAAATTTTAATATCAATACCATTTTTTAAATTTATAGATAAATGAAAATCTATTATAACTTAACAATAGAATTAAAAAACAAAGAAAAACTTATTATATCTTGACGGCTTAAACCAATCGATAAAAAAAAACCTAAATTTAAGATCGAACTTTAGCAAAAAAAGATTGGGAAGAAGAAAAATATTGAAAATTCTTCCCAAGAGTTTGGACATTCATTTCACCAATCGGCTAAAGAAGGTGAAGCACGAGAAGAATAATTTATTCATGTAATTTAATTTTTATGTTGTAAAAATGCATATGATTGACAACATTTATAGGAAAATAGTGAATCCTAATCACATTAGGATGCTTTATTCTACAAATATAAATAAAAAATTAATAAAAAAATATCTTTTTAAACTTGATCTTTTGTGTAATTTCTAAATAACATAAAATAAAATAGTAAATTATTTAACTATCTTTTCTTTATTTTATTTAGTTTATATGTTAATTAAATCTATATAATTTTTATAGGATAGTAATTCAAATAATTATCTCCTACAAATTATTTATGAAGGCCAAAATTAATAATAAATAATAAATCAAATTTATTTAATTAATTATTTTGGGCCAATTTCAACTTTGGTTCATTAATCCAATTGGGCATGAAACTCTCTCTTAAATTAATAAGTCCAACTTAATTAATTTATTTATTATGTTACCATCCAAAATATTTTATCTTAAATAATTAATAATATTAATGTTTTCTCCCAACTAAATATTATCAAATTATGATTTATTTATTATTTTCCATTTACCCAATAATTTTCATTATTTAGGAATAATTAATAATAAATATTTTAATTATTAATTTCCCCCATTAAATAAACTCATTATTTAATTAATAACTTTATTGATTTTATTTTTTTATTAATTAATTAATGGCTCTTTAATTATTAATTTCCGTTCAAATAAAATTAATTATTTAATTACAATTAATATTTGTCAATTAATTTCACTTATTAATTACCATTTAAATTTTTTCAATATTTAAATAATTAATCACAATGTCTAATTAATAATATTTCCATTTTTTACCTTTTTCTATTTTAAAATAAACTCAATTATTTAAACAATTAATAATGTTTATATTAATTACCGTTTACAATATAACTCAAATATTTATTCCAACAAACGTTTATAGATCTTATCAATAAGTAATTCACTTTACTTAAACTTTCCATTTCTTCTACTTGATTGGACGTTATTACGATATCCAAATTAGGGTTTATTTAGGACCAAATGGACCAATATGATCATGGGCTTAATAACTTTATTAATTGAAAGCCATTAATTCATGTCGTTAATTCTTATGATCGAACTATGAATAAGTTTTTAATCTAGATCCTATTAACTACAACTGAACTCCTCACTATGATGATCATGTCCATTTAGTTTATCTTTAGGTTTTTATAAGTGATATAGCTTTTATGTTGGAGCCTCTCATAGGTTTTGATTTGATACATTTACCGTTATGCCCCAATTTTGTTATGTTATTCCGCTTAATCCTGGTTATGTAATAGTTATTTATTATAAATATTTATATTTTATATACCATTTATTTTTTAGTAAACCTTCATTTTTTTAATAAATGTTTATAATTTATATGCCTTTTTTCATCCTTTATTCGATGACATCGGAAGAAGTTCCTAAAGTTCCTAAAATTTTGTTTTCTTGTATTTTTGTATTTTTAGATTTAATTTTTATAGTTTTATTTATGTTTAGATTTGAGTTTTTCCATTTAGTTTGTAAAATTTAGTTTGTAAAATTTAAGGGATTTTAAAATTTTCCTTAAATTTTGCATAATTAACCATGATTAAATCAAGGAACATTTGTCTTTAAACAATCTAATTAATTTGGATTGAGATCTATCGGGTGTTTTGATATATTTAGTTTGATATATAGATATATATATATGAAAGATACTAATTTTCTTGAAATTTCTATTTATTAAATGGTTATTACTGAAATTAACCCAATTGTTAAAAGAGTATTGAATTTATGAGTACCCTAATTCTTACAATAAAATTAGTGGATAGTTAAAATAACAAAAAACCACTTTATAATTTTGTTTTGGTATAATTTCACAAATTTATGAAAAACATCAAACATATTGTTAGATATATTTTCACATTGTAACCGTTAGATCGAAAAATTTAATCATCCAAATAAATGCATTATTGATGGCATCATTAAGCATAAGTTTTTGTGTGTTATTTATACGTGGTAAAATGCAAATGAGTAACTTAGGGTTTTTTAATACTTGAATGTTTGATATTTATATATTTCCATATATTCCTAATATCTTTAATTGAATCAATCTAGATAATATAAAGAACTTATGTTTATTTATTTAATTTATTCTTAATAAATTATTATTATTAAATAATTACAAGTTCTAGGACACCATTCCTAACAAAAATAACAAAAAACCACTTTATAATTTTGTTTTGGTATAATTTCACAAATTTATGAAAAACATCAAACATATTGTTAGATATATTTTCAAGTTTCAAAGTGACTATTGATATAAAAATTTAATCATCCAAATAAATGCATTATTGATGGCATCATTAAGCATAAGTTTTTGTGTGTTATTTATATGGGGTAAAATGCAAATGAGACCCTGTGATTTTTTTTAAATACATGAACATCCCGTGTGATTTAATATGGAAAATCAAACAGCTTAGGGTTTAAAAGTTTTCGCGGTCGGGATGCATTTCCCATCCCTAAGCCATTAATTTTCTTTTAATCTTACCTTATCCCCTAATGACTCGATTGACATGATTCAACATGTTTTAGAATCCTCATTTGGATTTCTACATTATGATTCTTAATTAAAACTTTTAAATATCAATAACAAAATAAGAGTTAATACATTGTCAATCATACCTAGAAATATTCTTAAATTTAATAAACTCTTTTATTAATATCAATCATATTTTAAAATTTTCAATGACTAAAGATATAAAATAAACCTGAAATGAGAATTCCAAAACATCTTGAATTATCCAAATCGGAGTTCAAATGAAGATGTTATGGATAAAAGAAAATTATTGGCATAGGAGGGGAGGGGTGTGATTGAAAAAAATTGAAACCACATGAGTGTTATTTGTCATTTTCTAATCATATGAGGTGCTAATACATTTGGAAAAAAACTACAAGAGTCTCATTTATATTTTATCTTTATACATATTAGGGTACTTAAAAAATTACCTTTAAAAAATGATTACACAAGTAAATCTCTTTCTATACATTATTAGGATGAATCTATTTATTTTAAACCTAAATTCATCTAATCTCAAAACTCTGCCCTTTCGGGCGCTAGGTTCGAAACTTTTGGCCTCACCTTGGGCCAAACTGAGTTGACTTCGGCCTATTTAACTGAAATAGGTTCTCTCACATATAGCTCACAATCATTATAAATTGCGAAAATAACCCGCCAGAGAAATTTACAAGAAACATTTTGGTTAAATCACGTTTTGATGACATCCAACTTGATAATATTCAGAAACAAAAATGGAATTTTATCAGATATAGCCCTTTTGAATAGTTCATTATCTCTTTTGCCATCATAATTTTAATTGTACCTTATTTACCCTTTTTTTTTAAAGACAGTTTTGTTCTTTTTTAAGTCTAACATTACCCTTTGATTCAGTGTCTCAAACGAATAGCTTGGATGGGAAAAAATTGTGCTTTCTGAAATAGTTAATTTAAAATAAAAAAAAAGTTGGTTACAGATTCAATATTATAAAAGGAGGCATTATTCACTTACCTGAAAAAAGTCATCTCCTTCATAACTTTTACTTACATGAAAAAAGTCATCATCTGATTGAGTCCAAATATGGTATTTATACGTTAATCAAGTATATGAAACAAGTGCAAAACCAGTGTCAAACTCCAATTTTCGGTTTGATCGGAAAGATTGTCAATCGATCCCATTTGCTCGTCCTTGAAACGATTTCCAAGAGTATAAAAGATTTAGAAGAGAATGAAGCACTTACATTATCAACAACGCTATTATCCTCCGGTTTTTAGTAATTTAATTAAAAATACGATTCCTTAAGTCAAGATATCAATTCAGGAAATCTAAATTTGTTCTTTTTAACAGTTGTTTCATTACCGTTTGGAATATTTTTTGAAAAAATTTCAATGGGTAACAAGATTTTATATAAAATTTATAAATATACAATTTTTTAAAAATATGTTAATAAAATACTGTTATTAAAAATTATTTGTAGATATAGTAAATATTGCGTTTATAAATGAGTGATTGACATTAATTATTGCTAAATATTGGTAGATTAATAAAGTATAAGTTAATTGTTGAATTGTATAAATAAATATTTATAGCGCAAACTTTGACCAGTTGAGTTATGTTCGGATTGGCTGATTAGATGAACTTTAGGAAGTGAACTTCTAATTATTTAATTTTTTTTTAGATTTGTTAACTAGAAATTTTATTAGATATAACCCTTTGAATAGTCCATTATCTTTTTTGTTTTAAAAAGGATTTAGATGATGAAAGAGAGAGTTTCATATATGTAAAACTGTTTTTTTTTTTGGTGGGAGAGAAATATGGAACTTGAACAGAAAAAGGATAAACTGCAGTTATTGAAAACCGATTGCTTCAGTTTGATGCTAAAAAAAAACTGATTGCCTAATTAATTGATGGACAAATTATTGTTTTGATTGGAAAGGTCAAGATGGTAAATTATTGTTTTTTTTAATTACTTAATTCAAAAAATGGTAACATTGATAGTTTATCAATTGAAGGGTTAATATTGATAATATGAACGTGAAACATGGTAGTTGTGAAAATTTCCCATTAAAAAAACTAACTGGGAATGTTATTAATCTAATCCCATAGATTTGTTTATAATGATTAAACTATTTTAAAATTAAAATGACTATAAGATTTTTAAAATCAAAAGTTTTTTTTTAAGGTATGATTATTCATCTCTAAAATCGTGCATAGTTATTAATATATGCTAAATTTCAAAATATCACAACTATTTATAAAAACCCAAATATATATTTTCCATAAAAATATAAAAGACCAGTGAAAAAATATTCAAAAAGTGTGTCTAACTTGAAACACGTGTATAAAAAATATATTCTACATAAATATAAGAATAAATTTTAATTTTTTTCATGAGAGCAGCTAAGTTATTTCCTAAATATAAAATATATATATTCATAATACCATATACCATGGAAAAAATAACATAAATTATATTGTTGAACTTTTTATTTTTTTTAGATAAATTATATTGTTGAACTTTAAACAATTACACATGATATTGAGTATAATAAGGAACGTATTATCAGATCTAGTAGATATAAAATAAATAATTAATAAATTAAAAAAATATATAGTATAGTTTTAAATAGTATAATTATTAGAACATATTTATCAACTCCAACATCATACTGAATATATGACAGTAATTAGTGCGCAACCAAGTCTAATTCAATGCGCAAAAATCAAGCTTTCTCATTGGAAAAAGTTTGTGTTTGATTTTTTTAAAATTAAATTTTACTTTTTAATTTTCATTAATTTAAACAACAATTAGGTTATTTTTTACCAGGTTTGAACACTCTTAATTGTTTGATTCTGTGAATGAGATTGAGTATTTGTGTGATTGATAATGAGCGCTTTTATGATAATGAGACACTTATTTTGTTCACGTAAAGTTGAAGTTTTCAAGTCTCCTCTCTACCAATTTGACCTAACATCTCAAACAAAAACAGTAATAGTATAAATTAAACAAATTAAATAGACAAGAATGAAGAATAATCTCACAAACAATTAATGAGGGTACATACAATATCTCACAAACAATTAACGTAGGGGGTACATAGATAAGAAAAACATTGAAATTGCAAACTCATGCAGGAATAATCATTTTCTAAAGAGAGCAAGTGTAACCAGGAGGAGTCTTCTTCCCACAAGTATCCAAAAGCTGAAAAGCCAATGGAACATAAACCTTAAGATTTAAAGCCTTAATCTTAAAAGTCTCGCATAGACAAACTGCAGCTTCCATATCAGCAAGCCCTTTAAGAACAGGACAGCATTCTTTCACAATAGCATCACTCCCAAAATGTACTAACCCACCAATACCAACAACATCCACACACAAATTCAGTCTTAGTTTATCAATTGAACATGAATCTTTTCCTGGTGGTGGAGGACATGGTTTTGTTGATGGTGGTTTTGTGATTATCGGCGGCAATACCGTCACGGGCGGGAAGGGGAGCGAAGGAATCGTGATGGGTGGGAGAGTAACGGGTGGTTTTAGGATTGGTGGGAGAGTAATGGGTGGTTTCAAGATTGGTGGAAGGGTAATGGGTGGTTTCAAGATTGGTGGAAGGGTAATGGGTGGTTTCAAGATTGGTGGAAGGGTAATGGGTGGAAGGGTTATGGGTGGTTTTCCGATGGGTGGAAGGGTTATGGGTGGTTTTTCGATAGGCGGGATCGTAATGGGCGGAAGAGTAATGGGTGGGAGACCGATTGGAGCTTTAGGGGTCTTGGAACCGGGCTTTTCCTTTTTTGGAGGTGGATTATTGTCACAAGAACCACAGCCAAGAATGGGAGTCGTTAAGGAAATGAAAAGCATGCAAATGAAAAAGAAAACATAACAACGAGTCTTTGAAGACTCCATTTTTTTTTTTTTTGCTTGAGATTTCTCTCTCTCACAATAGAAGAGAGAGTAGCAGAAGAAGAAGAAGAAGAGTGAGTAAGTAAGTTAGAAGTGGGAGACTGGGATTATATAGGAATAGTGAAGGCAACCAAGAAAACGAAAGGACCCAGAAACAAATTACGTGAACATGGGGTTAACTCTCCCTCCCATGTTCAAGAAGACTAGTGCCAAAAAATTCATAGTTGTCAATGACTAAATTGCTATTCTCTTGATGATATTTTCAATCCGTTCAGCTACCTTCTTTCTCCATATTTTTTGGGCTCTTCCACAAATAGCATAATTAGGTCTAATATTTATAATAACAGTAGTCTAAAAAATTATTTCTAAAAATAGCAGAAAATTCAAATTTGTGTACAAAATATTACAAAATTGTCACTAGTTTCACGTAAGTAATCACTGTTTTCCGAACAAAGTAATCACTGATTTCCACACAAGTAATCACTGATTTTACAATATCAACTAATTTTTCGTTCATGAATCACTGATTACCTAGTTATCACTGATTAGTTTATAAGTTATTACTGATTTCTTTGATTTACATGAATTCGAGTTTTTAAAAAACTGCTATATTTACAAATACTTTTTTAAAATGCTATATTTATTAATATTGTAGAAAATTCTGCTACCCAATGAAATTTTCCTATTATTTTCTAGAAGATACTTAGGTACTCATTGCACTTTCCTACATGTCACTTTTCCATAGATAAAATATATTAGTGGTAGTAAATATATGAGTTTTTTTTTAATAAATATATGCTCACTAGTATGTTTTATCGAATAAAAAAATGACATATGTAGAAAGGTGAGGATGAGCTCATACTCACCTAAATATTTTCCTTTCCTCATTAGTTTTTACTTAGAATTTGAAGCATATTTTTTTAAGATATTATATTAAATTGGGGGAGAAGAGACTCACACCTTCAATCTCATTGGAATGAGTACTCGTGCCTTACCACTATATATTTACTGGTCAAAGAAAATCCTCATAACTTTCTTACGTGTCCCCTCCCTATTGGATAAAAGATTTTAGTGTATAATAAATATAATAATATTTTAATTAAACAAATATAACGGGAGCCACTGATATTTTATTATATCTAATAGGATATTGCGATACATAGAAAAGTTTGGAGTAACTGTTTTCACCTATTATGAACAAAGTATTTTCCTAGATTATAGGGTGGCGACATTGAATGTCAATAATTATTATAACAATTTCTCGTGAGTGAGAAAAATGAACATTAGGTCTATTTTTCTAATGTTATTCTTTAAAATAAGGGAAATGACATACCATTTGGATTAAATCAGAGTCGATATGATAGCCTTTAATTTTATCGTGAAATCTCTTTATATGTATATATTGTTAGAATCTTATTTCACAGTTTAGTTCCAATTAATTTCATTTAAGAAGAAAATTAAGATAATCATACAATTCCAATTTACAATACTTATTTATAGCCCACGGATTGCACTGTTGCACGTTTAATGACACTACAGAAACAGAAAAGACGTATTGATAAAAAGAAAGAAGAGAATGAAAGATCGACACCGAAAATTGATTTACTTGAGAAACTTCTAACTGGTAAAAACTCACGAAGGTCTCGCCTAGAAAAAATCCACTAAATCTGTTAGTCGTTCAATACAAGAATTAAAGCAAAGTAAAAGCACAAATGAAAAAACTCCCTTTTTTTCTTTGTCTTGATTGCTCCTTGCAATAACGTCTTATTCTGTGGATACGATCACAAGCTCCCCTTGTTAAGATTTGAATAAAGAACCTCCCGTTCTTGTTTCAATCACCACAAGCTCCCCTTATGGATTTGAATCAAAGAAATCCCTTTTTTGATGTATGAACAAATTGACTTCTGCCTCCCGAAGAATCAAATCGACTCTCTCCAAGCAATAACAATATAAAGAATTGGAGTAATAATCCTTACAAAATAAACTCTCACATCAATTATAACATAAGCACAATAGGCTGAATTAAAAGTGAGAGAAAATATAAAAAAAACTTATACAATTAAACTTTGAATCAATTGCAATGGTAGACATGATTTCAAGAATAACCCTCTAAATAATGAAGGTCGAGACTCTATTAAGGAAGGAGAGATAAATTGCATGAATGGAAGGAAGGTAAAAGGATTCCCAATTTAAAATCCATCAGACAATTCATAAGGAGTCAAAAGGTAATTAGAGAAGGAAAACCATAAATGAACCAATAAAAAATTACACTAACGATATGCAAGTTGTCAATTAGAAGAAATCAAGTTTGAGAGATTTTGGCTACAAAAATAACCATATGTAGAAAAAATCTACAGTACAAGGACTAAAAATCCTTGTATGGTACAAGGAGTCAGTTACAGTGATTACTTTTTTTTACTGTGTATTTATTTTAATTATTTAAATAAATTATAATTTTAAAAATCGCTGTACTCAACAGAAATGTAAGATTTTCATGGACACCTTTTTTTTCCTAACTATCAACTCTACCATCTTCGTTTCATATTTTCATAGTTATTTGAAGGTCCAGGTATGTCATGATTGATTTTTTTATTAGATTTTTAAATTTGATGTTATCGCGAATACATATTTTTTAATAAAAACAAATATCACGATTAAAAAATAATGATTACATTTATAAGGAAACTATCCCATTTGAAAAGGAACAATCACATTCCAAAAATGACAATCACAATTAATCACATTAAAAAAATACAAACAAATATAAAGAACGACGATCACATTATAAAATATTCGATCGAGAACGATCACGTTTAAAAAAGAATGATCTCATTCAAAAGACAATGATTACATTTAATCACATTAAAGAAAATCAATTACGAACAATATTATATTTAAATAATATTAAGAACGATCACATTCAATAGATGAAATGACAATCAGACTTACTTAAATAATATTTGAATAACAATGATCACAATAAAAGAAATGTGATCACAGTGAAATAAGAATCTCAATATCTCATAGTATGAAGCTTCACAATCTAATTATCTGTACGTTAGATTTAACAAAAAAATATATATATGAGTTTTTTTGTAGTTCAAAATTAATGGTTGATTAGATTTAAGATTATAATCTAACTATTAAAATTAAATTAGATTTAATAAAATAGTTAAGGAAAAATATGCTATCTTTAAACAAAATAAAATGGAAATTATGATTGTAGCAATTTTTTAGTTGTATCATAAAGGATTATATAATTGCCTATTTTTAGATATTCTATTAATTTAATGTATATCATTGATGTAATTTTACTTCTATAATTTATCATAATGTAAATTCTAGTATTAAATTTATACCAATAATATATTTACAAAAATTATTTAATTATAATCAAATTTTCCCAAAAAGGTTGGGGCAATTGGAAGGCCACTATGAATATCTTTCACACAAAATAAAATTTACTAAATGAGAAGAAATAATGGCTTGCCAAAATTATATTACAACCAAAAAGGAACAATTATAATTTCAATTAATCAAAATATCAATTAACTTTTTAACAAATTAAATGCCAAAAATATTAACTAATAAAAGAAAATTTTCCTAGAGAAATTTTTAAACATATATATTGAGAGAGCATTTATAATAGTTACATTAAAAGAAAATCTTGGGTTATATATTGAATTTTGTGTTCTCCCTCAGCATCATATGTCCCCCATATCCTTTGGTCCTTCCCCCCCCCCCTTTTTTTTTTTTTTAATCCAAAATGAAATTCTTTAATTCAACTTTTAAAGTATGTTTTCAAGTACCCCTTTTATTTTATTTTTTCTCATTTTGTAGAAATTATTTTGTACATCAAGTCATAATCAATTTAGTGCATCTTCATCAAAATTTGAAGCTCTTTATTTTTTTTATTTTATTTTTAAGTTGAAATCTTTAAGACTGCTTTTTGATCTAGTGGTGTTTTAACAAAATTGGGCCAATATATTTTGAGACAAAATATATTTCTTGTTTTCTTTCCCTATTGTAAGGATTAGCAGATAGATAGAGAAAGATGAGAAATATTATATAAACAATACAGCTAGCAAAGCATGTGGAAGCTACGAGAGAGAGAGTTGTGAAAGAAAAGTGTGTGTAATGTATTGTGTCCATCAGAGAAAGAGACTAAAATAAATCATGTTGTATGGCTCTTTTGTAACGTTGTGAGATCCGTGAATTTTGCTTGTTCCTCATTCTTATGCTATTGCCTTTTTCTTTCTTCTTTTTTGCTTACATATTACAATGCATGTTGGTAATTTACCAAGGGATATATGACACTAGAAACGGGATTTAGTTTACAGGTTTGAGAAGTTTAAAAACCAAGATTTAACATGCCTTAAACAGTATATGAAAATATAGAAGATTTTGATGAATCAGTGATTAACAATTATCAATACTAATTATTTTAAATGTTTAACTTTGATCACTGATTCACAAGAGAGAAAATCTGTTATACTAATAAATATTTTTTTTAAATATGCTATCTATTGAAATTTCCCAAAAATTTATGGTATGAAAATGGAAAATATTAAAAAAAAATAATGTACTCTAAAATAACCATAAATTTTGCCAAACCTATGGTCTAAATTTGTGTATTATTATTATTATTATTATTATTATTATTATTAACACCAATCACCAAACAACAAAAAACAAAAAGATAGGAAATTAAACTACAAGAGCAAGCGGTGAAGAAAGCCACAGAGGGACATCTTCCAACCAAGCAAACGAGCAAGAGGAATCACGAGCATGTTTCGCAATGGTATGGGCGACAACATTTCGGCCTCTCTTTGTATGGGAGAAGCCAACCAACGAAAGATCACTAGCCACCTCCATAATATCTGCAACTAAGAGTGAAAGCTCGGTGTCATCATCAGACTCTCCATTCAAAAGGTTGATCACAGAAAGAGAGTCAGATTCCACTCAAAACTCAACACCAATCTCCTTAGTAAAAAGGACACCTTCACGAATAGCAAGAGCTTCCGCGATATCGACACTAGTTGGCTTCTCCCATACAACTAAGAGTGCTTTTTATTAAAACCAATTGATAATGAGAGGAGTGGCCCTTAGAGTTTATAAATGTTATGAGTTCCCTACATCTTTTCGATGTAAAATTCTCAACATGCCCCCTCAAGATGGTGCATCTTTTAGGCTCACCATTCTTGGGTCAAATCCCATTTTTTGATAGAATGCCGTTTGGACTTGTTAGGCTTTGATATCATAAAACCAATTGGTAATAAGATAAGTGGTCTTAGAGTTTATAAATGTTATGAGTTCCCTACATCTTCTCGATGTGGGATTCTCAACACTTTTGTTATTACAGTTTGTTGTTTCAAAGTTTAATGAAGGATATAAAACACCAACACTTTCCTCTAGTATTAGGATTGGAGAGATACAAACCTACCTATTTTTAATTTAAAGGATGAATCTTTACTAGTAACTTTTAAAAAACCTATCAAAGAAAAAACACACATTTTTTAACATACGCAATATAAATATATTTTTTTGACCTTTTGAAGTATGCGCGAAATAATGAATATAATATTTTTATTTATGTCCAAAAGTTTATGTGAGTGACATGATTTGAGGTTTCGGACTATTGCTAAGATTTTAAGGGCAATTTAATAAAATATATCTAATTTAGATAACATATATCTGAATGAATGTTTAACTTTGGAATTCAAATTTGAATGAATGAGGATACAGAGGAAATTAAGAGATAAAGAAAAAATTCAAAATTTTAAGGGAAATTTAATAAACTATATAAAAATTAGATAAGATATATTTGTAATTTTGTAAATCTTTATTTTAAAGATTACAATATGGTTCATGTTCTTTCTCAAATGAAATATGTCGAGATAAGAGAATATATTTATTATGTAAAAACGGTGAAAACATTTCTAGGCTGCATTTTCTTGGGCCAGATGTCGAAACTCCGGGCCTCATCCTGGGCCAGATTGGGTTAGTTTCCTCGAACCACGTCTACACCATGCAGGCAATGCGCCTCAATAATAATAATGAGAAAATTTATCAAATTTGTCCCTTTTTATAGATCCTATATCAATTTTATCCCTTACATTATTAATATATTTTTCAGCAAATGATATTTTACATTTTTAATTTTGAGGTCAATTTCAATTAAGTTCATAAGTTTTCAAATGTGATATTTCAATAAAAAAATTGACTTTATAAATTTTTTAATTTTATCATATTATTAATATTAATGTGATATAAATAATATTTTTATTGATAATGTAGAGGGTTTACTAATTAAAAAATATTGACGCTCTCTCACCTGCCTCTCTCCCCTCCAATTTTTAGTTTAACATTATGATTATTATATATATTGTTAAATATAAATAAAAATAGACAGAATTTTATGTTAAAATTAATTTTAATTATTTTTGTATTAAATGATATATGATTTTTATTGTGGATAATACTTTCCTCCAAACTTGTTTGGATGAGCTTCTACCTTCTCTAATTTTCATTGGTCAATTTCAATTAAACATTATCACAATGAATAAATATGTGGGTCCCGTAAACTTTTATAAACCAATAGAAACAAGACAAATATGAAAGTATGAAATAGCTTCTTCAAACTAGTATGGAGGTAAGTATTTTCCTTTTATTGTACTAGAACTAGAAGACATGAAAAATTAATTGATTAAATATTAATAATTTTTATGAATATATAATATAATTTTTATCAATATGAAAATAAAAGAATAATTATTTCCAAACCCGCATATTGTTATGATGTATGAAGCCCAAAACAATGAAAAGCCCATTAAACCAATTCCTATTGGCTGAGGATTTTTTGAGGCGGTGGAATTAAAATGTGTGATAAGAAAACTTAGGGCAGCCGTTTTTGTTGACCATAGTGCAAGCCGTGGGAATTCAAGGGAGAGAAAAATTACGTGAGATTTTTCTTCTACGGCGGTGAAGGTTCGTGAGCAACGTTTATGGTGAGAGTTTGAGAGAGAAATATTGTAAAAGAAAGGATTGTCTTTCTTGAGGGCTTTTGGCGGTTAATACACGGTTTAGTGTATTGAGAATATTTCTCCATTGTAACTCTGTTTCATCATAGTGAATTCCGCAGCGGTAGCAACTGGACATAGCCAATTTGGGTGAACCAGTATAAATTCGTGTGTCTTCTCTGATTGTGTTTTATTATTTAATTTCTCGTTACTTTTTATTCCTAATGGTGAACGTGGGAAGGTGATTTTTCCCAACAACTGGTATCAGAGCTTTAGGTTATAATTGTAAGCAGATTCAAGTTAGGAGTGAAAAGTATGTCAAACTTTATGAGTCCGGTGAAGTTTGATGTGGAGAAATTTGATGGGATGATCAATTTTGGCTTGTGACAAGTGCAAGTCAATGATGTATTGATACAATTTGGGTTACACGAGGCTTTGAAAGGAAGACCGAGCGGTGTTGCTCTCAATCAGTCAAGCGGTGATGGTGATTCAATGAAATCAGATGGCAGTGGTTCTAGTGGAGGTGCTAAAAAGGCTAGTTCGAATGATGAAGATTGGGAGGAGATGGATTTGAGGGCGGCAAGCGCGATAAGACTTTGTTTGGCTAAAAATGTTCTTGCAAATGTGCACGGAATTTTGACAGCTAAAGAGCTTTGGGAGAAGCTTGAAGCCTTGTATCAAGCTAAGGGTATCTCAAATCGGTTGTACCTGAAGGAGCGGTTTCACACACTGCGAATGGATGAAGGTACAAAAATCTCAGATCACTTGAGTGTTCTCAATGGTATCGTTTCAGAACTAGAGGCAATTGAAGTGGATGTAGATGAAGAGGATAAGGCTCTTAGACTTATCTTGTCTCTTCCAAAATCATATGAGCACATGAAGACGGTTCTAATGTATGAAAAGGATTCTTTAGATTTTGCAGAAACTACAAGTAAACTCTTATTAGAGGAGGGGAGGTTGAAGAGTGAAGGGCGTGATTCACATAACAACTCTATGTTGGTAGTTGGCAATGGGAAGAAGAAGAATTTCATACAAAAAAAAAGCTGCTAGGAATGTGGATTATCTGGTCATCTGAAAAGAGATTGTCCAAACAGAGCAGGTTCGGCAAAGGGTTCTGAGTTGGAAGCTAACATTGTCTCTCTTGTAAAGGGAGACAACGACTTTGTTTGAAGAAAGAGGAAATTCATCCTCATGGTATGACCGCTTTACCATGATAGAAGATGTGTTGTTAGCGGATGCACGCGGGCATTGACTTGACGGTTATGCAAGGCGTGTGGAATGATGTCGATGGTTGAAGAACTTCCGGGGAAGTCAAGTAGGTGGAAGTTGCACCATAATTTCAACAAGGTTTATCGATATGTGCCGGAAAAGGGGAAATCTTGAAAGGTGATATTTCAAGTGGGTCTACTTATATGGTGGAGTAGGATAGCTCTCAAATTTGAGAACCATGATTGTCGGTGAAGACAATGATTGTAGCAGATGCTATGGTTCATTCTATCTTGCTAAGGTGGAATTGGAGGAGTTCCTTCTCAAATGATGTCAAGATAAGAGAAACATAAGGTGAAAACATTTGTTTTGCTTCTTGGGCAAGTTTGTTATGAAATCGGCCTATCCTGGGCCAAAACATTGAAAAGCCCATTAAACCAATTCCTATTAGCCATGCAGGAATGCGCTGGAATTAATAATGTGATAAGAAAACTTATCAAATTTGTCCCTTTTTTATAGATCCTATATCAATTTTATCCCTTAGATTATTAATATTTTTCGCAAATGATTTTTACATTTTTAATTTTGAGGTCAATTTCAATTAAGTTCATAAGTTTTCAAATGTGATATTTCAGAGTAAAAAAATTGACTTTATAGATTTTTTAATTTTATCACATTATTAATATTAATGTGATATAAATAATATTTTTATTGATAATGTAGAGGGTTTACTAATTAAAAAATATTGACGCTCTCTCACCTGCCTCTCCCCTCCAATTTTTGTTTAACATTATGTTATTTATATATTGTTAATATAATAAAATAGACGATTTTTTGTTAATTATTTTACTTATTTTTGTATTAATGATATATAATTTTATTGTGGATAATACTTTCTCCAAACTTGTTTGGATGAGCTTCTACATTCTCTAACTTTCATTGGTTAATTTCAATTAAGATTATCACATTGAATAAATATGTGGATCCAAGAAACTTTTATAAGCCAATTTAAACAAACCAATATAAAAGTATGAAGGAGCCTTCTTCAACTTCGTGGAGGTAAGTATTTTTATTATTTATTTTCTGAACTAAGACTGAAATTAATTGTTAAATTTAATATTTTTTTTTATAATTTTTATCAATATAAAAATAAAAGAATAATTATTTCCAAACCCGCATATAAAATCAAACAGTAAAAAATTTAAATAATTCAATCTAAGACAGAGAGGCGGAGTCAGAAATAATTTTTAGGGCAAAAATTATATTTTTAGAAATTAATGGAAGGCAAAAAAAAAAAAAAAAATAGAGGGGCTAAATGAATCAAGAAAATATTCTTATTTAAATTTAAAACAATGGAAAATTACACCAACAAATGGTTTCACATTAATTAATACAACCGATAAGAAGAAGACGAAGAAAATATTAATGGATTAAAGGTAAGAAGAGCATGGCGGTGGCGGCGGCGGCGGAGAGAAAGAGAGGCAATGAAGGAAGGGTGAAAGATGAAGAAGCAGAGCCAGGAATGGGGGCTCCAGGCTTAGCTAAAACGTCGATGGAGAATTTCATGCCAAGTTCGCAATGGTTATCAACAGTGCAGATGAAGTAATAACGACCAGCACGATTTGGGATCATTGATACCTTTATGAAAACAATTCCTGGCTTTTTGCATCCATCAAATTCTTCCTGCGTTTCTGGTAATGCGTAGTTATGATTCTCTTCGCTTTTCGACTTGAACGCTGCATTTTTATTTTTATTTTTATTTTTTTCCATTCCATAAAAACATATATGTTAGCCTTTGTTTGATTCATATATAGTGAAGGAGGGGCTAGCTTGGACATGAGAACTTAAATTTTAATATTTGTATTTTTCATGAAAATTTGTGAAATCCACTTCTTTAGACTGGAAATTTCTTTTAATTGAAAATAGGTTTTTAATAATACCCAAACAAAAAATTCGTTTCAAATTACTTAACACCGAAAATTCTTTAAATTTTAATGAGAACATAATTAGGAAAATAATTGATGAGCGGGTTTATATAAATAAGCCAATTCTATGGTTAGAATTTTGATAGATAAACCATCTCTAATTTTTTTTTTTTTTTTTTAATGAGGAACTTTCAAAATGTATTAGAAAATAATTAACTTAGAGATGCGTGTAAATCTAGCAATATTTTTGTAATATTTATAAAAAAAAAATAGTGTGCTTTAAGAATACTCGTAAATATAGTAAATTTTTAGCAGGTTAATAATAAGTGATTAATATTGAATTATTGATTTTTACAATAAGTGAATCACTCATCACCACCAATCATTACTAAATACTAATCACTAATTAGTAGCAATAAGAATTATTATTATATATAAATATTTTTATGTGATATTTATAAATATTACGTCAAAATCTATTAATTAGGTAGTGGGTTTACATAACTAAGCCAATTCATCTTATTTACATATATAAAAAAAGAAATTATAAATCTAAAATTACACTAATTAACTATTTAAATTAAACCATATATTCTTAAATTATATCCTACATTAATCAAAACAAATGCATAATGAAAGAAAATTCTTAAATTGAAATAAACAAAAACGATCAGAAGTCTTACACAACTCATCGCCGACGAAGAAGGTTTTATTGTGAGCCCAATCGGAGTAGAAATTGCGGTTCAGCGGAACGTTCCATCCGAAACTTCCCCCGACTTCGTGAACCACCGCAACGACGGTCTGAGCCAGAGGTCCGATGAAGAAGAGGCAGGCGATTATCAAACTTAGTCTTTTGACCATTGTCTCGATGATTCTTCAAATTCAAACTTGGTTCGTTAAAACTTTGTTAATGAAGCAAAAGATTTGAGGAGAGTAAGAAATTATAATAAAAATTGGTATTTATACAAGTTTTGAGCATAGAAAGAGAGAATCGGGTATGAGATTTGGCCCATATTTGAATGGGATATAAAAATTGAAAACGTAACTTTCGTTGAAAATAAGACTGAGTTGATTCCACGCGTCAATCAAGAACCGGAGGAAATATGTGTATTGGCCACGTAGTTTTAAAATAGAAATAATTGCATCAATAATCACAATAAATCATCTAAATTCATTTTTAATGGCAGTTTCTTTTCTATTTCATATTTACCCAAGGAGATTATGGTTGTTTCTAAAATACATGTTTACGAATTTGCCCTCTTCAATTTCCATTAGATTCCCTTGCAATCAAATCTTAAATTTTTTTTTTTTTTAATTCCGCCTTTAATTAAGGGATTTGTAACCTCATTTTCCATTTCATTTCTTGAATCATCTTCATCTCTCTCCTTCTTTCCTTCCACATATAAATCCAAACCTATAATTATTTGCCCTAATCGTACAGATCAGATCGGATCAAGAAATTTTATTCACAGATTTAAGAAAAAATATCTTATAGTTTCAGTAGCGATGAAACTACTCCCTTCTTCGGCTTCCTTGGAGCCGCTACAGCTCTCGTTTTCTCATGTAAAGTTCTCATTTTTATCCTTCTTGATTTTTTTTTAACAATTTTTCTGTTGACTTTTGATACAGATCGATCATATCTCATACATTTACAAACTCTTTAAACCCCTCATCCTTTACTTATAAAGCCATAAATTGACATTATTTCCCACTGTCGAAATCAATGGAGATTTATCTCAAACGTTTTTTGGTCTTCCCAATCGTTTCCAGAAAAGAAAAGCAACATCGATTTCTAGACTTTTTTGGCCTCTGCTACAAGTTTGTTTATCTATAATACACCGTTTATTTAATATAAACATTTTTATACATGATTGCTGCTATTTTACAATTGTTAATAGTTGATGCTACAGGTTTGTTTATCAATAATAAACTGTTTATTAAATATATACAGTTTTCATGGCGGTTTTACTGATTGTTTTTTCAATTATACAATGTTTATCAAATATAAACCTGTTTAACGATTTATGATTTTGTTTTTCAAAAATGTTTTTTTATGTTTTTTTTTTCAATTTAACATTTGTATTTGGTTTACTTTTATTATACTTTTTTTTAAAGAAAATAAATGCTTATTACTTTTTTTTTGTTTATCCATTATACACAGTGACGGTTAAATGATGATCGAAGAAGAAAGCAATTCGATATTTCCTGAAGAAAGCCAGAAGCTTGAAGATTTTGTTTTCTTGTATTTTTATATTTTTTAGATTTAATTTTTCTTTTACTTTTTGTTATAGTTTTATTTTTGTTTAGATTTGATTTTTCCATTAATTTTGTAAAATTTAAGGGATTTTAAAATTTTCCTTCAATTTTGCACAAACTAAGGAGAAATTAAATCGGTGGTATGTTTTGTCTTTTCACAATATAATTTAATTTGGCCGGCGGTGGTTTTTGGGTAGTTTTGATATATATATATATATATATATATATATATATATATATATATATATATATAAAAGATACGGTTTTCTTCAAATTTCTATTTATTAAATGGTTATTACTGAAATTAACCCTTTAAAATAATGGATTAGAGGCGGTTGTTTTTGTGGATATCTGAATAAATAAATAATCCTAACTAGGCCTCATCATATGGATAAAGCCCATGGGCCGGCCCAAGCCCAGCCGGGCCCTACCCGAGTAAGTCACGGTTGACGGGCGGCCCGGCCCCTACCTATAAATCAATGGCTGGATATGGATCATGCATTTGAGCCCAAGCCCGGCCCGCGGGCTTTATCCATAGGGCCCCCATCAGGCCCGGCCTTAAGCCCGGTTCAAAGCCCGTTCAAAAATTATTTAAAAATATATATATATATTTTTAAAAAAATTATAAAATATATATAAATATATGTTATATTTGAGAAAAATGCACATGATTTATGCATATAAGTAGGTGTCAACCTAGTTGAGATGTATTTACATTGCAATGATGGAAATTATTTCTCGAAAAAACAATTATGTAAATCTTATTTATTGGTGAAATCATTATACTTCATTATTATTATTTATCCATTTTAGTTTGTCTCTTTTTAAGTTAAATTAAAAATATATATATATATAGTCAAATTAAGTTAAAAGAATGATAAATAAATTTAATTTAAAAAATTTAATTCCATATAAAATAAAGTATAAATAAAAAAATATATATAATAACAAAATAATAAATTAACTTCATCACTTTATAGTTAAATTTAAGTTTAATTAACATATAGGAACAAATATAAATAAATAATTTAATAGTAAAAATTTAAATTAACTTTTTTTTTCATCATTTTAGAGTTAAGTTTAAGTTTAAAAAGTTAAAAATAATTTTTTAAAAATACAACTAATAATTTAATGGAAATTTAATTAAATGCATAAAAATTTGAACGGGCTGGGCCAAGCCCGCAAAAAAGCAGCCAGGCCAGCCGGCCGTACCGTATTTTATCTCATGGGTTCAAGCCCGTGGGCTGGGCTTGGGCTTACCCTTTTAAGTCAGGCCCTGCCCATTTATAGAGCAGGCCTGCCGGGCCCGGCCCAAGCCCATTCATTTAAGGGCCGGCCCGGCCCATTGATGAGGCTTAATCCTAACACCAGATAGATCAACTTAGACCCCGTTTATTTCACGGAATGAGAATGAGAAAGAATCGGAATCAAAATCAATCGGAATGAAAAATTATACAATGAGAATAAGATTTTTTTTATTATGTTTACTAAAAAAAACTTGGAATTGGAATCAGAATGAAAAGTATTACTACCGATGTTGTTTATTAGATTCTTGAGATGGGAATGAAGTATTAATTCAAGGAATGAAAATCAGATTGATGAAGTTGCATGAGGGAATGAAATTATTTGAAAATTGGGAATGAGATTGCCAAATTGTATAAGTCTCATACTCCCATTCTCATAACTATATATTTTTTCTGGAAATAATTATTACAATAACATATTTTTACATACTAATTTTTGAAATATTAAAAAATTGCTCAATTATTAGTTCAATAATTTATTGATTGAATCAGAACACGTAAAAAAATTACTAAATTATTAAAAAAAAAGGTTAAAAACAATAGAATTTTTCTTAAAAATAACAATGAAAAAAAAATCAACCTTCCAATCCGCTATTTGAATATATTTTTTTTTAAAAATACATTTTAATTATTAGTATGTAGAAATACGATATTTAAGATAATTTCTATATTATTTTTCCTTTTCAAAAATTGAATTAAATTTGGGAGTCGAACTCTAGACCTTCAACTATAGGACGAATTACTTTCATGACCGAACATTCTTTGAATTATTGGGGAAACATGATGTAATTAGACATAATTATAAAAGTAATCGATGTAGTGAGATTATAATATTAAGTCACATTCATTACTAAAGCAGGAAAATTCATTTGAAAGAATGAGAAAACTTTCTAACTACTTCAATTTCAATAATATGAGAATATGATTATTTATAATTTTACGAAATAAAATTATTAATTCATTAGTTTAATTATATGAAGTATACTTATGGGATGGTAAATTGTGGGTGAAACTTCAAACACCACACTGGGCAAAACTCCATATACCCTTTATCATATTGTAAAAGAAAAAAGAAAAAAACTAATTAAATTAAGATTATAAAAGTTTTTAAACTAAAACTATATTAATTAACAAATTAAAATAATATTTTTTTTCTAATTATATCCTACATCACAGCAAGAATGGGGATGCTGGTTGTTTTGTAGGGATTTCTATGTTAAAAATTGAGATATCTAATAATAATAATAAACTGTCTCAATATTTAGCTATCTGAGATTAAAAAATAAGGTAAAATGCAAATGAGACCCATGTGGTTTGTTTTAAATACATGAACACCCTTTGCGATTTGAAAATGACAAGTCACACCTTGTGGTTTCAAATTTTTTCAATGAACCTCTTCTTCTTCAATGTCATTAGTTTTCTTTTAGCCATAACTTCTTCGTTTGAACTCTGATTTGAATGATTCAAGATGTTTTGGAATCCTCATTTCAGGCTCTACATAATAGTCACTTAAAAAATAATATGATTCAAAAATCATATTATTTTTTAAGTGATTGTAGCGTAAATACTGAAATGGGGATTTCAAAACATCTTGAATCATCCAAATCGGAGTTCAAACAAAGAAGTTATGACTAAAAGAAAATTAATGGCATTGAAATGGAGGGATCTGATTGAAAAAATTTGGGACCATAAGGGTGTGATTTGTCATTTTCAAACTACAGGGGGCGTTCATGCATTTGAAACAAACCATATGGGTCTCATTTTCATTTTACTAACAATGATTTTTAAGGAATATATCATAACTTAAAATTTGAAGGAAAAGATTATTGTCATTTTTTAAAAAAAAAAATATTATTTAGAAGAATTAAAAGATAATTAAAATATAAATTTTATTCTAAAAGAATAGAAAGTTGGTCTTATATTTATAGGGCATAATATTTTACTATGAAAACCGAGGCGATAAGTATGACTATGATGTGAGAGTCAATAGTTTTGAATGCATATGATATGATAAGTCCACAAGGATAATTGAGTCAATGAAGAAAAGACACATGGGCAAAACTTAAAGCCCCTTGTTTCTCTTTTTTCCTTTCAACCTTCCTAAACGGGATACTGATTTTGACGTACTAAAACAGGTATCAGCTATGAGAAAAATTTCAGGTATTTCAATTCAAAGAAGAAAAATTGACTTTTAATTCCTTACATGATTTATATATATTTGATTTGGATTTATTTACTTTTTATTAACTTGAAACTTCCACAACATTATTATCATTCAGTAACGACAAAGAATTATTGATGTTTGATTATAGTTTAAAGATTAAAATAAAAATTTCAAAGTATAGGGATTTAATTGATATAGATGGTCCAATAAAAATTGAGGTATGAGAAATATCTTAGGTTTTAATATACACATAAAATTTTATTTTGACCGTTAAAAAATTGCCAAAAATATTTGTCACTATATGTATGAGTCACCATCATTATCCGACTCGCGGCCTAAAGGCCGGCCCGAGCTCGGCTCAAAAGTCAACGTTTGACTGCCTCGACTCGTTAAATGTTTGGATTGGATATGAGCCTCCTTTTTTTTGAACGAGCCGGTTCGTGAGCCGGCTCGTTTGAGCCTCAATAGGGTCGATCCAATGAGCCGGCTCGAGCTCGACCCAAATAAAACTCGCAATATTTTTTTATTATTTAAATAAAAATATTATTTTATTACCAATTTAAAAATTAAAGATAAAAAAAATAATAATATACCTCATTTCTTTTTATATTATATGCCTGAAAAGTGCATCACTACAATATAAGTTGAGAAAACTGCATATGATAGATAAATGAGTGAGTGCCAACCTAATTATGGTGTACTTATATTGTAGTAATGCACTTTATTCTCAAATATTCATGTATAAAATAATTAATAAAAATATCTATTTTTAAAGTTGATACTTTTGTATAATTACTAAATAGGATAAAATAAAATAGTTAAATTATTTAACGGATAAAATTGAACAATTTTTGCTTTCTTACTATTCAAAATAATAAGTTTAATATATTGATTTTTTCACTTTTGTTTTGCTATTTAAAATAATAAGTTTAATATGTTAACACTTGTGCTTTTTTTTATTAAAAGTGATTCGAAAATTATGCACCATTGGTTTTTGAGATAATTTAATTAAAAAACGAACTCATATGATAGGTCGAGCTTAGCTCTCTCTAACGAGCCGGCCCAAGCTCGGCTCGATGAGCCTAGCCCATGAGTCGAGCCGCAAGCCTTAAAATTTCCGACCAAAAGTATAGACTCGTTGAGCTCGAGCCTGAGCCTTCTAATGTTTGGGCCGAACCTGCTCGGCCCATTGATGATGGTGATATATGAGGGGTTAATTGCTTAAATTAAAATTAGACATATTTTAAGGAGGTAATTTGTAAAATTAAAGGGCAAATTGCAAACAACACCCCGCTTATTTTCTGTTGAGTAATAGTTCGAGTAAGTCTTGAATGAGCCCCTCGAAAGCTTGATGCAAATAAACGAATTTTTGTTCTACGTCTCCGAGCTGTCTGGGTGCTTTACCTAGACTAACTAGTAAAAGGCCCAAAACCAAAAGCGATCTTAAAAACCAGTCGTGTAATGGTAAAAAATCTCAATATCGTATTCGTTTAGAAGAAAAATAAAAGTTTTCGTCAAATGCAAGAACACCTTTTAGAGCTTAAAAAAATGAATATTTATACTTTCATAGTTTCAAAATTATACAATTTGACTCATTCCCACTAATGTTGTCCACTTCTTTTAGTCATAATTTTTTCGTTTGAACTTCGATTTAGATGATTTGGCATCCCTATTTCAAGATTTACATAATGGTCACTTTAAAACCTCTAAATTATTGGTAAATAAAAGGCTTATGATTTCAATCATATCTAATGTTTTGATAATGATAATGCTTTCATTTATTATTGATTTAGAAGTTTTGAAAAAGACCATAACGTAGAGATCGAAACGAAGATTCTAAAACATCTAGAATCATCTTAATCAAAGTTCAAACGAATAAGTTATGACTAAAAGAAGTTGGCAACGTTAATGGGGAGACGCCTAATTGCATAATTTTAAAACTATAAAAGTATAAATATTCATTTTTCTAACTATAGGGAGTGTGTTCACATTTGACCAAATCTATATAGGTGTTGTTTACATTTTGCCTAAATTAAATTATCAAGGATCTGATTTTAACACTTAACAAATTTTCGGTGTTTATTTACTCAAACTAAAAATTCAAAGGTAAAACTGTGATGGCCCTATAATTTAAATGTGGTTTATGTAATTTTATTTTAGTATTAATGAGTAAAGTATTCCTTCTCCCTCATATACATATTAAAAAAAATAAAAAAGAATGAGAAATTATTAGGGATGGCAATGGGACGAGGCAGGGTCGGGGATGCATTTCCTATATTATAACATGCGGGGATTTTTAATCCTCATACCCTACCCTATCCCCTAATAAAAGAATCGGGTGCAGGTTCGAGGATTCCCCAATCGGGGATCAGGTTTCCCGCGGGAAAAATTTCCCGTTTTATATTTTAATTCTGATTTAAAAATATAAAATGAAATATATATCTAAAATATACTTTTGTAAAACAAAAATAATAATACTAAATATTTTATAATTTATTAGTTAATATAATCATATTATATATGTTTTTTTACAATAAATAAAGATAAAACTAAATAAAATACATAAGATATTATTAAAATATCGAGTTCGGGTTCGAGGTCGGGGGCGGGGTGGGGAATGTATTCTCATCCCCGTACCCTATAATAAATTGGGGGATATTCCCCCCTAATCCTAACCCTAATAAAATGGGGATTCCCCGCCCCTAACTCGCGGGGAATTTTGCCATCCCTAAAAATTAAGCTTAGAGGTTTAAAGGCGGGGCCCGACGGGACCCCTAACCCACAGGGAATTTTGCCATTCCTATAAATTACGCGAAGATGCTAGAACAATGATGCTCAATCCTCATTGGACCTATAAATACAAATCAAACCCTTTATTAGGGGGAGCCTCATTATTGGAACTCCATCATATAAGTAGTAAAAAATGAATATGTTATTAAATCATTACAGCCAAAAGATGTAAGAATTCCAAACGCAAATCCTTTCCCGCCAAACTCGGAGTAACGCCTAACAATAATAATAACTTCACATTTCCATCCCCTCGAATTTCTCCAATTTGTTTTCCTCAATTCCCAACCCGTCTCTCTTCCTCAAATAAAAAAGCCTTCAATCTCGGCAATATGTAATAAACAAAAAATCTTCTCAATCTCCATTTCCTCTGCTAAATCCAACTCCGATTTCCCCAATTCCCTATGGTTTTTCTGGCCACCGATTGATTATTGATTTCCTCTTCCTTCCTCGTTTTCTAGGGTCTAAACCTTTAGATTTTCGAGGAACGATGGGAATTCTCTACGCTATGGTGGCCAGAAATCATGTGGTTTTGGCGGAGTTTAGCGCGATGCAGACGAATGCGAGCGCGATAGCGAGGCAGATTATGGAGAAGATTAAACAAGGAAATGATGATAGCAGTGCTTCTTATTCTCATGATCGGTATATTTTTCATATCAAGAGTACGGATGGTCTTACCGTTCTTTGTATGGCCGATGAAGCTTCTGGAAGTAAGAATTTTGATTTGATTTAATCTCTGTTGTTTTCTTTATCTTAATTCGGATTGAGGCTTATAAATTAGGTGTTTGATTTTTATGATAATGATTTTTTGTTTAATTAGGCGTTAACGCTGAATTGGCGTGATTATTTAACAACGTTTAATTGCTAGATTTGCTTTTCATTTCTGAAAAAGAAAGTTTAATTGAAGGAGATGAAACGAAAGTGTTTCAAATTAATTGACGTTTTGTTCATAGAGATTTATATATCGTTTTAAGCTAGATTTTCCATCGGAAACCTGCAATTCGTTAGAAGAAGATTTTCCACACAAATTTTGTGATGAATTTACGTTGACGATGTGCTTTTTCAATACGTGTGCAGGAAGAATTCCTTTTGCATTTCTTGAAGATATTCATCAAAGATTTGTGAAGACTTATGCCCGTACGATTCTCTCAGCTCCGGCATACGCCATGAACGATGAATTCTCAAGAGTTCTAAGCCAACAGATGGACCATTTTTCTAATGATCCAAATGCAGATCGGCTAAACCGGTTAAAAGGTGAAATGATTCAGGCAAGTTCAGCATATTAGTCTATTTGATTCTATTTTACTTTTCATTTCAATATAACTTGTTCATCAGCCTAAAGATCTTTTCGAATAATGGTTTCTTCTGCTGCTGCTTTTCAATGTTCAGTTAATAATTCTTATTGTTTTCTTCTGACTCTTGGCAATTTATATGATTGAGAAATAAACACTTCTTAAAGTTCATATAAAATTGAATTTGATGATAGATTAGAATATTAATATGTAATGTATTATACTATCTCTTGCAACTAAAAATTAATGTAAGACTATTTTTTCAGTTTCATATCCCTCAATTTAGGCTAAATTGAATTTTTTTTCGGTAATAGAACTGTTTTTCAAGAAATCTTATCCATATTGGTCTGAAAATGACTAAATGGTTCGTTTGGGATAACTTTTAAAAGTGTTTATAAAAACATTTTTTTTATTCAAAAACACTTTTAAACACTTTAAAAGATATCCCAAACGGGCACTAATTACATGTTAGAACAGATACTTAGCAAAATTTTGGTATATAATAACAGGTGAGGAGCGTAATGATAGATAATATCGAAAAGGTATTAGAGAGAGGTGACCGCTTGGCTTTACTGGTCGAGAAAACAACATCAATGCAAGGAAATGCACTTCGATTTAGGAGGCAATCGCGTCGTTACAAGAATACCTTGTGGTGGAGAAACGTTAAACTCTCGTGAGTATGCTTGACATAATATTCATTTGCTTTCCTCTCACTAGAAATCCAAATTTTATTAGCCCTGCTTTCATGCTTTTCCCTTGATTTGGATTGTGACTTATGCCATGTTTTCTTGCTTATTTTACTAGAAGGACCATGCATCATGAAACTGATCTTGTCAAGTGTTGAGTATTAAATTTCTCCAAAATTTATATGATAATTAAGAAAAAAGTAGTTGTAAACTAGTTACTTATACAAGTCTCTTACCTAGTGTTTAATTGTTTGATATTGATTTGATTTTGTTTTAAAAAATTAAGTTGTTTATTAACATTTTCTCCGTCTTATAAACTACCTTTCAAAAATGTCTTTAAAACTTCTAGTCAAATTTTAAAAATTTAAAAAAAAATAATGGTTAAGATAAAAATTGGTTGAAACTTAATTTTTATAAACAGAAAATGGAAAACGATGTGATATCATATCATACGGTCCTGAAATTTCTTAGTAGCAAATTTCATTCACTTTCTTTTGCTTAAAATTAAAATGTTTTGTGTATTAGAGGATCCTTTTATATTAAAGGTACTAAAGATCCCGTTTAAAAGTTATTTCAAACGGATATTAAGTTGATAAAAGAGGAAAGTAACAATCAATTAGCAATTCTATTGCAGATGTTCGTTGTTGCTCATATTCTTGATCGTTCTTTATCTTGTGGTGGCTTTCATCTGCGAAGGACCCCTACTTCCATCTTGCATTGCTTGAATTAAATATATATATTATTTATATCACCTAGTTCGACAACAGAACATGATGATGTACCTACCTTATTGTATACCAAAGTTGTACACTGAAATATATGCACATTCAAAATCGTGTCCTGCAATGAAAAATACACCGTAGCCGCACGTGTCATTTTCAATCCACATGCCACATTCCAGTAACATAGGGGCTTGGCTTTGGATGGAACGGGAACTGGAAGCGACAATTCTTTATGGGCAGCAGAAGTCGCCGCATGCTTCGGTTTTGTTTGAGAGAGGTGAATCTATCAATATCCACGTCACCTCTCTTTTCTCATGCTCTATGCTATGCTATGCTCATCATTTTATCCTCAAAATGAACTTTTTGATCCTCTTTTTTCCTCTTTTAAGAAAAAATATTTAATACTAATTTATTGTATATTTTTTTTTTTTTAAATCTACTTTTGATAACTGTGTTTTTAATAATTTAGTTTATTTATTAGTAATTTATTGGTTTTATAATTATTTTCTAAAAACATTTTGGAAAAAAAAAAAGATATTTTTCATAAATTGGTTTTTTGTTTTAAAATTTGACAAAGATTTCAAGAGTTTTTAACAATTAGGAAGATAATGAGAGAGAATTTGAACTGAACTTGTAATCAAAGCTTGAAATTTAATAACTTGTTTGTGTTTTTAAATTTTATTTAATATTTTAAACCATGCTTACAAAATTATAATTAAATATTATGACTAAAACTGCTTTAATTTTTTTTAAAAGCAAACTGAAAATAAAATATAAAAAGGTAATTTTATTGGGTTGTAGAATTTTTTGCAATATTTAAAAATATAACATTTTCAAAAAACATTTGTATATATAGCAATCAGTGATAACTTATGAGGTAATCATTGATTACATGTATAAAATATCAGTTGATGTGTTATTTTTATAAATATTATGTGCAAGAACCCCAATATTAAACGTGCTCTAAATTATGCTTTGGGGAAGAGAATAACAATCTGCACGACTTCACCAAATGTCAACTAGTCTCTCTTATGAGTATCCAACGAACCAACACCATATGGAGAAAATATATACTTAGGTACTAGATAATTATTCACTTTTTTGCAATTAACATAAAAACCACCTGATACTAAGACATAATATATGGTTACTATTTTTCAAAAAAAAAATAATAATAAATGGAATGAAGTTGGGCAAATATGTGAGCTAGTAGTGTGGTTAATTTGGAAGCCACAAGTGTGTTTTAATCCGAATCATTCACATCCAACCAGTCACTTGAATCCTCTCCTGATGAATATTTTACCTGCTTCCCTGCCTTCCGCCCTGAATTTCCATGAAGCCGAACCCAATCCCCAGACTCGCTTGGTGAAGAATCGATTGTGAGTTTTGGTGAAGAAAATTTGCTAGATAAATCATTCACATCAGTCTCTATATCACTGAATGTGATATCCTCAATTGCAAGACTTTCTTCGGCATCTCTAGAAGTTTCTGTACCTGCCTTTTCACACCTGTGATCGGTAATCTCTCCATCTTCGATTTCCAGTCCTTCACCGCCCCTAATGACCTGAGCTGAGTTTCTTTCTTCTCCAGATGGCATGTTTCCCTCTTGTGTGCCAGAAACCAAATTATTAGCACAATTATGCTCAGAGTTCACCTGGGTATTCTCTTTGCTTTGAAGTTTCTTCAAAATTATATCTCTTGCTTCAATAATCTACAATAAGAGAGAATAACATAAATAAAGCATTTAAGATGTCACCTTAATTTATCTGAAGCCTCAATATATCTTTAAAGCTTCTTTAAAGGCAAGCTTAAATGAATCTAAACATACTGATGATGCAGAGGAGGAAACCATTCAATCAGAGTGTTCTGCCATTTTGCTCAATATTTCATTCATGGGATTTGGAGGATTTTGACAGAACTTCTGAAACTGAATGTGCTTATAGTTCCATGAATGGATGTTACATGTTATCATCATCCATAAAGACAGAATGTAAAAAAATTTATCGATAAAAACTGAGAGAGGAAAGGAAGAAACCAACAGAAACAATAAAATTATTGCAGAAGTTCCTTAAAGCAGAAGAAAATCTGGGAACTTAACATTAGCATAAATATTGATATAAATATTTTTTAAGCTAAAACCCGAGTGTTATGCATTGATTTTGCAAGAAAAACTGTACAATTATAGCATGTCAAATAGTTGCACTATATTACTAGAATTACAATAGTAAGAAGACAAGATAAAAAAAATGTGACACCGACGGCAAAAACTGAAGGTTCAAGGAAATGTGAAAGGTGACTAGCTTACATGGGGATCTGGAATACAAAGGTTAGACTGAAGGCCATGAGACATAACCTACCACGGCTAGGGAAGATTTAAAATTATGCAAAGCCTAATATAGGCAATCGTAAATCCTAAAGCAATTCCAGTTAAGCTTTATCTCCCCAGGCATGCAGTAGTACTCATAATAAATTACAAACAATCTTCTGTGTAAATTATGGCAATTTAAAAAGGAAAAGAAATCTTACCTCAGGGGTTGATAGTAGCTCAAAATCATATTCATTGATTCTTGGAAGCAACAGTATAAAATAAATCATCCAGAATATTTTTTCATTCATGAAACCCTGTAGCTTTAGTTTAAGAGCTGATACTTTTGGAACTAATTGTTCAACAGTTGAAGCATGTTCTTTCTGAATGTCGGACATTTTAAAATCTGCAATAAAGTTATGATAGTGAATTACAATCAAAGCTGCTGCATAAAGAGACTTGTGCAAACAAAATGCCGCATCTTTATGAAATTCTAACAAAAGGAAAGTTGCAGTGATAAAATAAAAAGGTCAAGTTCGAAAATGTTCATGGATTGGTTGGTAATAAAACACAACAATGCCAACGGAATTAGCAAGTCCAAAAAAACCTTCTCCTATTGAACCTTCAATATGGTGGCTGTTTGCCCAGGAGGGGAGGTCCAGATATCAATGTCCTCACTCCTCAGATAGGCTACAGTAAACATTAAACGAAAAATGGACAAGCAATTAGAAGAGGACGGATAATATTGTTGTCGGTTGCCTTCAACCAAGAACAAACCAGTACAAACTTGAAATGAACTTCAAGTACACACCCTTACCCAGAAAGCTCCAAAAGGAATCATGAGGTAAAATTTAGAATTTTTTCTACTTTTTTTCCCCACAAATGTTCTTTATATATTCTTTTCTCTACGTTGTGAAGGGGATGGAAGAAAATAAAGCCTGGCCTTGGAGTAGGGATGTGCCCCACAAACCTCTTAGAATATTACAAAGTGTTTGTCATCAGTTAGCTTAATCTTATCAACTGAGATGCTTAACAATAATAAGTATGTCTAATTATTATAGGACGTCCGGCAACCAATTTGGCAATATTAGTATACAAATCAGGTAACGATGCTTGCTGTCTTCACGTGAGTCCAGGAGTATAAAAATGGAGCAAGTGTTAGGTTTTTTACATTATCATTTCATAGTTTCTTAATTTATTTCAAAATTATAGAACATTTAGTTATCTATCAAATAGAAATGTATTTGGATAAAACCAAACTCATTTATGGTAAAATGAATAGTCCTAGAATGATAGGTATTCTTCATCTAGAAGCAATCTATCCCCCATTTTCTCACTAAACAAAAGAGGCATAATACAATTTCAGAATAGATTTCCCATCAATCAAAATTATCAGTTGTGAAGATAGAAAAAGAATTTCCATCTCTTTTCAGGTCTAGTTCTTAATTAGATTTATAACTAAAAACGGTATGTTTATTATTCTCTAATTCACAAGATATTAATCAATAATAACATGCCTAATCTCTCATATTGATATGTTAGGTTTCATGAATTAATACTCACAAAAGGAGCTGAAAATGATAGTTAAAAAAGCAGGATGATTCTGCTTGCCAAACCAAAAAAAATATTCCAAGGACAATATTCTGTTTAAAATGTACAGTTTTCTTTATCCTAAACTTTATCAAAGAAAATTCACTCGTAAATGACTAAATATTCAATTTACCTCTATCATCAAGCGCCAAAGGAAATTCCGTCCAGTACTCTGGCCGCGAAGAAATATCGCTCACGAAATTCAAAACCTCATCCGTGATTCCTGGAACTTCGTCAACAGTCTCGTCTTCGTCTTCCGATTCTTCATCATTATCATCAGCAGAAATAGAGTGATTCTGAAACGGTAACAAATTGGAAGCGAACCTGGAAATATTTCCGACGGCCTTATTGCTATTAAAAGAAAGCAGAGATAAACCGGTTCTTAAACTGCCGCTAATTTCCGTCAAATCATTGCGCACTCCGAGAAGCGCTTTAGACGAAAACGACGAAGATGAATCCGAAGCAGAAGAAGTAACAGCCGTGGACGATGGCGGTGGAGCGAGAAAGTTAGCGACGGCGCGTAACTGGCGGTTGAGGACGGAGTTGTTTTCTTTTACAGAAGGATTAACGGCGTCGAATTCCGATGAACTGTGAGATTGGGGTTCCGGCGAGGTATCGCCGTCGCTTGCTTGGAAGGATTTGAATAACCAAGACATGATTATGATCCTCTCTCCCTCTCAACAATAAAACTTGATCGTTAGGTTTGTTATTGAACGAAATTGAAATTGATAGAGATCATTTTTTGAGAGCTTTGGAAATGGTAGTGGTTGAAGAACCTCTCTCTCTCTCCTCTGTTCTTTTGTTTCTCTCTCTACTTTTCACAATTCTACTTCCATTTTTTTTTTCAGCCGCTTCTTTACCCGCTAGCTATGTTTTATTTTTTGATTCTCTGTAAAGAGTTGTAGATTAGCTACTGTGCACTCGTAATCTACATGGATAAATCTACTATGATTTTGCCACGTCAATTTTTGATCGAGTACCTAATGACCGATATGTCCTTCACTGAATCTGATTCTTATCACTTGATGGTTTTTATATTTGGAAAAGGGAGAAGATCAGGGATTGGAGCTTAATTTTAGGTTTTGATTTCAATTTGAATTGTTTGATATTTATCGGTTTAATTCGTTTGTTTTGAATTGTAATTTATAAAGATTTTCTTTTGATGAGTTATGATAAATGATAGGTTTTCATTCTATTGATAAAATAATAACTTTTTTTCTTTGCAATTTTAGTTAATAAATTTTAATCAACAACAAACTACTGAATTTTAAAGAATAATATACGACACTAAATATTTTTTTTAATCAAATTTATAATTACTAATAAAATAGACCTCTTTAGAAGTTGTTATAAATGATAATTTAATATATTTATTGTTCGATCATTAAAAAAAATATTTATTGTTCGAAATGTATCATTAATATTATATTAAATTTAGGGGTTAGTTGCAAATCTCGTATTATTGAGTACAATACTTTTAGCAAACCAAAAATTAAATTACAGATATATTAAAAATAAAAGTATATCAATTAGTTATTAAATATAATTACCTCAACCAATATCTAAATGAATTATGAATTATATAAATTAATAATTATCATTATTTGATCATGTTTAGAATTATTTTTATAATATTACAAATATTTTATAATAGAAAACTACAATCTCACAAAGTGGTGGTCCAATGGTTGGTATATGCTCTGCGAGCAGTGGGGTTTTTATCCCCCAATCCTCTGATTGTTGTATTTAAAATTATAAATAACTAAAAATAATAATAAATAAAACTATCGGCTCTAATTTCAATGAGTTCAACAGTACTTAACTTAAGATCAAAACCAATTAATTGACAAAACCGATCATCTAAAGAGTAGATCAAGAAAACGAATTATCGATAACCAAAATTTAAGTAATTTAAGTATGTTAGTCCACGTTCAGTCGATTAAAAAAAAACATCATGTTTTCACTGTCCCCCTTGCCATCGGACAATTTATTGAATAATAACACATGAAGATCAAATTCACGGCTGAGAGACTTTTTTTATAGTCCTCTCTGTACCAAACATTTTTTATACAACTCCCTCTTCTTCTTTTTTTATCAAGTATTTGCTACCGATAATACAGAAATAATAGAGTCAACTACTTACCAATTACCATCATTCCTCGTGACTAAATATTAAAGGAGAGAATACCTACCACGATAATACTAGAAATTTTCCCACCATCCGGAAGACGGACCTCCGCTGCCCAGCCTGCAACTTCAATTTCTAAAAAGATATTATTATAAACCAACCAGGAGAAAGAAACCATTCGGAAAGGTAAATGATAAACGAAACGATTCCTGAAGGACGAATATTGAAGTAACTGGTTTTTATATGAATGTGTTACAGACTGACATTTTACAAACTCGTAAGATCTATCAAATAAACCTTTAAAAACAAAGCGGGGCAGAAAGTTTAAAGAGGAAGAAAAATAAATTGTTAAAAAAAGGGGAAAACTTGAAATTTCCTGCTTAATCATTCACAATAGTGAAGCAGGTTTCTAGCAAATTTGCCAAGTATCTAAATCCATTATTACCATCCTTCACAACACAAATAATCAAATAACCCAAAGTCTGCTCACTAATTATTATGAAAAGAATCTCACCCTAGCTACCTATTGCACATACACAATATATTGTACATCCGTATACTACACATTTAGCAGACAGCAGCCACCAATCCAAAATTAGTATATCATTGACATTCCTATGAAAGTATGTTCATTTGGGAAAGGCCTATAAAAGGCCTGAATATGGATTTGAAGCATGAACAGGCATACCCGAACCATATTGGTAAACATTAGTTCCATGTGGATTTCCAAAAGGATTAGACTGTTGTGGTGGGGCCGCCATCATCATCATCTGTTGTTGCTGCTGCAACATGAAAGCGTGCTGCTGGTTGGCCATATTTGCCATCTGCACCGAATGAGGCGCAGCCACCATATTTGATGCAAAAAAGGGGTCGTGTACTGGCTGTGGCTGTTGCATCATGGCACCAGGCACTGGACTTTGCTCCCATGGATTGTAACTCACATTCTGACTATTTCTTCTCATTGCATCATCATATAAGCTATCTAACGTAAGCAAGTCGAACCCTCCAGCCTTTTTCAATCAAGCCAAAACATTATGAGACCACCATATATTTGGGCAAAGGGGGAAGGAAATGTTGTTCAGAAGTAAAAGCAGAAACGTTTATTTCTTTTTTATTGGACAATTCAAAGAAATAATTATATTCTTCCTCCAATCGGAATTCAAGTAGGGTGATGATATATGAAATCTTATGACATCAAATATGAACGCAAAATTTTATATCTCATGGATAAATGGGAAGAAGAAAAGTACCAGTTTGCTATTAGCAGCTGCACTTTCATTTGAGCTTGGTGCCGTAACAAGTGCCAATTCCCAGCCTGTAGTACCATTACCATCAACTTGGCTTGGATTTGGAACAGAGCTGGGTTGGTCGGCTGTGATCACAAGGAACAAAAAGCACAGTGAGCTGACTCCACCAGTACACCCCAGTTCCAATTTCCGCATACAAAGTCAAAATTCACCATATTTTTACTTTCTTTATAAACTTATTGAAATAATCACTCCAAATTTGAATCTCTCAAGGAAATAAGAAATTGTATTCAATTACTACTAAAACTTGGAGGAAAATGTAGAAAAAAAGAAGAGATCTACCAACTGGGACAATTGCCAATGCCAGAGAATTCTTCTCATCTAAATTGGAAGTATCAGGAACAGGATCATTCAAACCCTAGCCCAAACAAGATAAACGTGATCTCAGAAAAATGTATTTTTAGGATACTAATTAACAACACATTTACATAGGTAAAAGTCCCGAGTATATAGAATAAAGATCATAAGCTTACCAACAAGTCAGGCTGTTCATTCACGGGCGGTTCTACTTTTACTGGTTCAGGTGGATGTGGAGGTGGAGTTGATGCTGGTGAAGGTGCCTGTTCCACCTGCACTTCTGGTTCCTTCTTGTACTCAATAGCCAAAACTTCTTTAGGGGCAGCTAGTTTATCGACAATCTGCTTATTCAAGAAAACCAAAAGATTCAGGCAGATTTTGATGGGTGATTTTGGTATTAACTGATTACATGAAGACAAATCGCTCTCAATATATTAAATCATTTAACTATCAGATAAGACTTTAACATGAAGTTGCTTGTATGCACAAAAACTTAATTGATATAATCATGAAGTCGCTACAGCTATTTGTTTATTCATACTTGTGTCCACAAAGTTTCTATGCACTTTATTATATTCCCTCACATTATATCGATTATTAAAGTTCATTCATTCGCAAACCAAATACTGACAAAAAGTAAACACTTCAAATGAACAAAGAAAAAGAAAGCACTACCTGATCCTTTCGAACTGTTGAACCCCGTGGAGCTTCTCTCACATATTCTTCCATAGCTTGTAAGAATGATGCAGGGGGCTTCAAAATGGGAAAATAATACATAAAGTTAAATATTTTTTAGGGAAATTTTGTAAAAAGGCATAGACAACACAGGTATGACTCTCTACCTGCTCAATCTTTATAAACTTCTCACCACGCCCAATATCAAGACTTTTACAAACTTCATAAAATTCAGACAGCCTCTCTGCCTGCAACAATCGAGAACATAAGACCATGTCAATAGAACTCTTCTTTTGTGCACTGAGAGGTGCAGCAACATTGTAACCATTACCTGCTGACCAGCCTTCCTGTAAATATCCAGGGCTCTCATTGCATCTTGGCGTTGCATCTCAAAAAACTGAATATTTTAGACCATGTTAAGATAACTTTCTGCATTTTATGATAGGTTTATCTGACAATAACATCATTTCTTACCTTATCAACTAAATTGACTGTACCATCGCTAATGGCTTGATAAATTTTAATGCTTTCAGAAGCAACCTGCAAAGAGATAGAAGATATGAGAATAAGAAGGAACAAACATGCACATGAGCAGAGCTATTATACTGGAATGTAAGATTGTAAGAGGTTCCTACCAATGAAAGTGCTAGCTGTATTACATAATTATGCACTGCAGCTCCTTGCGGCTGCAGAAAAACATTATTCCAAAAGAAATAAGGACAACTGTGGCAGTTTTGATATTTAAAATAAAGAAAACATAGCACAGACTGTTTTCGGTAATAAATGCAAGCTAGTTGTGACTTGTGAGATAGATACATCTACCTGGATATATTTTAAAAAATTACCTGACTGTTTTCAGTAATAAATGCAAGCTAGTTGTGACTTGTGAGATATATTTTAAAAAATTACCTGGATATATTTTAAAAAATTACCTGACAACCAAGAACACGATACAGAAGCTCTTGCAAAGCCGGCAACTGCTCAAGCAACTCAACAGTGTCTACATCTTTGGTTCTCTGCACCATTATTCAGAAAATTTATTCTTAAACAATGTAGCTAGGATAGCATTTACGATGAAACTTCAATGAAAACGTGTGCTGAGTTTTTTCTTTTTTAATCAAATTCACAATATTTGAGGAAGAAAACTGAAAAGTCTGGAATGATAGGTGAGAGTTCAAAGGGGATTGATTGCATCCAGTTCAATATATCACTACCATAGCTGCCTTTTGTAACTTCTAAAAAGTAATCATGAAGTAATTTCTAATGGATGGAGATAATATCAAATATGTCATTTTTAAAATTCCCTTTTACTTGTGTGATCCTAAGCTAGCATCAGCATTGACAAACTCAATAAAAAAAACCTTTAAAATATCTGTGATAATCACAAGATTGTGCACGTGTTATTTTGGGATGGAAAATAAAAATTGAATCTTCTAGAATAAACATTAAAATATTAGGTTAACATGAGGAGAATTAATCAACCAAAGAAAGTGATCTCCTTACCGCACGATCTGTCTCAACATCATACTTGAGCACACGAAAACATTCCAACCTTTCCTCCAAAAACAACGCATATGCACGTACCCAAGCAGAATAATCCCAAGCTACATGCAGCACAGGAAAAAATTTAAATTTGAGATTTTGATTTTTTTTAATTATTCATATGACTTTAGTGCCTTAGAGAAGGTACCATTAGCACTGGAATCATCTTTGAAGTGAGCTAAATTAAGCATGTGATTTCTTCTTCTACCATAGTTAATGAGTTCTTCATGGAACGTAGGGTCCACTTCCCAAAGCACGATGGATGACGACCAGAGTTTTTAATGCAACCTAAACAGATAACCATAGTAAGCTAATCAAATTTAAATAGCACAGCCGATAATATACCACAAAATCATCTCAAACAATCTGAAAAATAACATCAACAATCATTTGTCTAAAGTTCATAACTTTCTAAAGTCATATCTGTCAGAACAATGCATGACTGAAAAGGTATCTTTATGCCTATTATCTATGGCAAAACAAAAATGAGTGTAGCTGGTGCAAATTTAATATAGTATAACACATGCAGAGAAGTTATAATTGGATAACTTCCAATTATCTATGAAACTAATTTTACAGGCTTTGCCAAGGAGCAAAAAAATGCCCATCACCCAATAACAAAAACATTTCCCTAATATTAATAATACCATCAATTTCATGTCTACAACAAAAAGATGTTCTTTTATTTCCATGTTATTTTTCCCAAAATTTTGCAAATAATTGACAAATTGAAGTATACTACAATAGATCGCCATGAAATAAGATCCCATATCCCACTAGGCACTCAGCAATTGATTTTAATCAGAACACAAGAAGGGCATTTCATATGATGACTTACTGCCCAATTATGCGTCTTGGATAATCGTCTTGCCAGAGCATGGATGCAATATGCAACATCAGCTCTAGGCCTGGTAGCGGAAATAGCAGCAAAAATAGCTGCAAAGAAGTCCAAAATTAAACCCATCGTATTTTAATTGTATGATTTCTTTAATAATATATATCTCAGATAGAATAAATACATTGACAAGTAAAAATAAAAAGTTCAGACAACGGAAACGAGAAGACACAATTATTTGTGTGAGAAAATTATTATCTAGAGAAAAGCATAAAAGAACTCACCCCGAATATGTTTTTCCTTAGCTGGTCGTTCAACGTGATTTGTGGACTTAACTATGGCAATGTCTAACTCCTGAAATACATCACAACAAAACAAGAGCATGAGATAGATCCTCGTTATCTAGACACATTACGAAAAATGATTAATCACACCTTGTAATCACTGTTAACTTTAGCCAATGAAACTGTGGTAGAATCCTTAAGGGCTCCAAGTGCTTTTCTAAAGCTGTTCTGCGTACCCCCACCTGACATCCTCTCTCCCTCACAGCAAATAAATCTGCAGCAAACTCAAATAACTTATTATGCTCCACCTTTCACAAGCAAGAATTAGCTAAAAAATTCACAGTACATTACATTAGATGCATAAACCTTTGACAGACAATCAAAATCACAAATCAATGCTAAACCCTTTTAAACTACATAAGCAAACCCATCATTCAATTGAAAGGCACCATCAAAGCAAAAAGACCAATCCATCAGTGTGGTTCATAATTCTCAATAACTAAAAAACCATATCCACAAGCAAGATTTCCACTCATATTTAAAGCATGAAGATAAAACAAACAAAATCCAGAAACTAACAAAAAAAAAATTCAAAAAACAACGAATTCAAAGACAGAATCTAATAATTCAAAACCAATTAACATACATATACACCGCAAAGAACTTCAAAAAGGAAAACAAACAAACAAACAAAAAAGTCAAAATCAGAACGTGGATTACACTAAACCTAGATCAAAACAAATGAAAAGACACAGGAATTAGAATAGAAAAGAAACATATGCATTAGTAATTGATTGAAAAGAAAGATCTAGTCGAATATAGCACGATTTCAAGACAATACAGAGTTGAAAGAACAGTATAAGCTGAGAAATGAAAACGAAAATTGAAAAATCACAGAACTCGACTCGTTTTACCCAAAAAAAACGGAATCGGAAGAGAGAGGGGGGGGGTTGATCGGGGGTTGAGAAAAATGTTGAAAAATATGAGCTCTAAATATGGTGGTCGGGTCGTCGGCGTCTAAGACAGCGTAATTTATTTATTAAAAATAAAATAAATATTATTTGATTTTTCATTTATTCCTTTTTTTTTTTTTAATATCCATTTCTCTAAAATCTGTCTCTTACAATCTTTGCTGTCAGACAAATACGGACGGGATTTGTAAGAATTTGGACTGTGCCGAAGTTAAAACGGGATTTATTCCTCTACCCTCGTGTTTTTCGTCCGTTTCCTACATCCTGGTTTTATATCGTGCCACGTGTTGAAAAAGATTATTCGGCATTCACCATTTTGGAATAATAAAAAGACATACATTGAATATTAGACAATGACTGGTTGATTCCTTGAAGTTATTACTATGTTCGTATTTATTCATTTATTTATTCGTATTCGTTTGTAGAATATATATAAATTATTTGTCTATCTTTTTGTATTTGATTAAAAAAAATTGAGCTGTAAATTGCGTATAAAAGAAATTAAAAATAATTAAGCTTAATCTTAAAAATTGAAAACATAAATAATGGTAGCTAACAATATGTATTTTTTTAAAACAATGGATATGATTTATTAAAATTACGAATAATTTGACAATATTTTGATTAGACAATACAAACTCTTAATTATAATTAACCATTAAAGCCAAATATACAATGGCATGATAAAGATCTACAAACTCTTAATAACTATAACTAGCCATTAAAACCTAATAAACTCCTTAAATTTACTATGACATGATGGTTTTTTGTTTTTTTTACTAATAAATACTATGGCATGTTAAGATAAGACATTCAATAAATATTATGTCGCTTTCAAATTGTTATATCTTATAAGTTGACTATATAAAACAATTAAAAAAATATAACTTGCTAGAAGAAGATAGGTTACCAAACTTATACAAAAACCACTTCAAACATTTTTCTAAATATTCATTTTTCAATAAAATAAATTTCAAGATTTATGAATCGAAAATAATATTAAGCTATATATTTAATCTGTTTTTTTTTTACAAAGGTCAAAACTCACCGATTATTGTGTTATCGCTATCATCATTAACTACAAAAATTCCAATGTTACTTTTAACTAAACTAATCTCACTTTTCATTACCGTAAAGATTTAACTAAAATACAAAGATAAAAATGAAAAGTTATAAAAATTTAAGAAGTAAGATAACTCAATGACCAATCTGAATATAACTCATTGATTAGACATCTATATTCATTTATTTAATATTGAAATATTCGTAATGTATTATCTAAAAAGATAAAATTCACATAAAAAGAAAACAAGGGCATATTTATGTGTATGGAGGGAATCAAATAAGAGGTGGTGAGGCTCAGCCCATTGATGATGGTGAATAAAAACAAGGGCATATTTATGTGTAGGGAGGGAATCAAATAAGAGGTGGTGAGGGTGTACGTAGAGGAGAGAATTCCGTATAGGTTAGATTTAGAACAAGAGTGGAAAGGGAAAGTTTGCTTAGAAAATAGAGAAAAACCAACTGAGCTAATAAGGAAGGACAGCGAAGACAAAATTGACTCGTAATTCAACGCAACCGATTTGGGCATTTCTATATATAAATAAAACTTATAGTTTGTAAATTTTGAGGGATCCTTTCCTTGTTTGTAAAATTGGTGGGGTCCATCTCTATTCTTTTTTAATGATGATCAACGGCTCGATTTTATTACTACTTTCATCCAATTATTATCATCTTTCTCTCATCATCATCCAGATACTTTGGAGTTTGAACCATAAAAAGAAAAAAAACAATTTTTTATTTTTTAATACTATAATTTACTATAAATAAAATCATCATAACAATACTTTTGGTTATCAAAATAAAAACTATACTTTTCTGCTTTTTAAGTATTTTATAACATTCACCATTTTCATTTTCATTTCAAGTTTAGGTTTTATTTTGCTTTTTAATACAGTATTTATAGGGAGGAAATTCCAACCTCTTAATAGAATTAATATATAAATGTTTATTTTATTTTGTTTTTAAAAATAAGCAACCGTTTGCTGTAGGAATAAGATGGCCAAAAAGACAGCTCATCCATCAAAGAAATTCAAACGTCGGTTCGAATATTATGTCATTTTATAAAGTTGACATTGCCCAACAAAGGCACACTTCCATTTCAATTTCAATTCCACCGACAAATAAGAAAGAGAGTATATAATTATCATAATGAACATATTAAATGCTACAATCATTAGGAATTTAATTACTATTGCTCAGGCATTATTAAAATGATAAAGATATTCAACTTAGATCCCTGAAATTAAATGTCATTATTTCTGAAAATAAAGTTTCAATATTGAGATTAAAAAAAACAGTAATTAAGGGAGTAAAGAGAGCGATATACAGAAGCTCATAAACACATGTTTTATTAATTTATAAAAAAAATAAAATTACAAATGATAAGAAAATTGGTTGATAAAAGAATACATAAATTATTTTGTTAAAGGTACAAAGTGAGGACTAAATTACCTCAAAAACCTTGTGAGCTGCAAAACATTTACCTAAAAGACCTTGTGTGGGGCAAAACGAGAGTGACCAATGAATGAACGCTTCAAGATCTCTTAACAAGAGCAGTACCAAAATACGGGTGGTGGTTGAATTCGAATGAAATCTTTAATGAGGGGTCAAGAGCCCCCACACTGCAGATCAGGTTCAAGGCAACGCTGTTGTGCTCGGCTACTTGCTCGATCCTTCGGAGTTCGGCCAACTTTTCGGGGTCATTGGAAAAACTACTCTTCACTTCCTTCGCGATCCTTTGAGCATCCTTAAAGTAATTATATGTAACTAGATCCTGTAAAACATGGAAGGGAGAGTTGAGTTTCTTTTGCAAAAGACAAACAATGGTGGGAGATATTCGCATTTTTCCACAATTTAGAAAATACTCACAGAGAGGCGAACCAAGCTTGTTGACTGCTCATATGAATCGAATGTGACGTTATCAGGAATGCAAGCCTTTTGTAGAAGCTCGAAATGTTGAATGAATCTCTGTCGAAGAAGAAATAATTTGCACGTGATTTGATAAAAGCCTTCGTTTAAACAAACCGGTATACTGAATTTAACTCGGCAGATGGAAGCACAAGATTTAAGATCTTAGAAACAAGTTGCTTGAGCAAAGTAGACATGTATAAATATTTAGTTTATTCCAAGCCAAATCAAATCCTAAAATGAGAATAGGAAACATTGCTTGAAAATAAGGTCGTTAAACTCGGATAATAGTCAAGGTGCTTATAAATGTTAATGAACGACCTTACCTCATACTCGGTATTGAAGGGGCTTGGACTCTGCAAGATCATATGTTCATTCCTCAAAGCAGCAAGCATCTGAAATTTTAAACTAGAAAATTAAAAGACTAAATTGGCATCTCCAATGCAGATAGTAATTCTAAGAACATGTCCTCCTTTGATAGTAAAACTGATGGGTACCATCTATTAAAGCCAAAAAAATCTTGCAACCTCTCTTGAAGCGGGAAAGTATAGTCTACAACCAGAACCAACTTGGCAGTTTACATCAAGAAATTTTCATTATATTAACTAGACTTCAACAACAAAAAATTCTCATTGGTTTTTTAAGACCCACTCAATAATCAAATAATCTTACGCATCTGCAAAGAAGGAAATTTTCCACGCTCATTGTTGAATGAAATGGTATATGCAAAGCTTGGTCAAGTAATTAGCAAGTATTATTACCATTACCAGCCCTTCAGCCAGACAGATTTGGCACTGGAGAAATGACACTGGTGGTGGAAATCGAAAATCCCTCCCAACATCTTTTGAGGAGGCTCCTTTTTTCTTTCCTTTCCTTTTACCTGATTGACATAAGAATCATATTTTTTTTCAGTGTCTGGAATGGAAACTTTAATGACACACCTACATGTGAGTCAATCAGATCACAATTCCTATCAAATTCTCTAACAATAAACCATTGTCATGTCACCTGGGTGTGTTGATTATTTTTTTTCCCCAAAGTTATATCTTTAGAAAACAATAAATGTAACAGTAATCTAGACGTTATTAAGACATTTCTCTGCCTTTTGATAAATTTGATAAATACTATGCCTATCAAGAATAAGTTTACACACTCACCAGCTTCGTTGCACATCAACGCCTTCAGATGTATCTTCTCCACAAGCTTGATTGAAACAACAGAAAGGTACCAGTATACCATGCAATATTCACTGGGATGATATAGCTCTAATTCAAAACCCAAGACAAGGAAACGAGTAGCAATCCAATAAGTTAGCTCCTCCACCCAAATGAGGATGTGTTGGAAAATCTTCACAGATGCATTCTGCAGGACCAAATAATCTACCCTTCATATATTGTTCTTAGGTTGAAAGTTTGAAGATTGCAGTTAAATTTTAAAGAGCAATTAGAACTACTAGTACCACAAAATTGTGGAAAGTAAGCCAGAAAAAACTTAGCCAAACCAAAGGTTAGTATGAGATAATGCGGTGGGCATAACAAACTTGGAAAAACCAACCATATTGGAGCGAGATAGAAGGTCTAATTGAATTCAACAACAGAATATGTAGTAGATAGATAGATAGATATAGAGAGAGAGATGTTTCATTTCCCCATTTGTTCCCATTGCAACATCAGTTACTCAGAGATAAAAGTACGAGTTTCTTTACAGAGTTCTGTAAATGGCAGTGCAGTGCATCTCACTGAGGCTACCAACATGCAAAACGTTCTGTTCATTTTCTACCTTTTATATTCGATTTTCAGTGACTAATTTATAAATGAATTACTTGGCCAGATACCACAGCTTATGGCACAAGCTTTAGGACTGAACTGGTTAGTGATTATAAGTGTTTGGATTGAACTATGATTTTGGCAGAGAAATGACGACTTGACACAGTATAGCAAGTAGAAGCACACCTCTCCATTTGATATGCTCGAGATTTCAGCAAAATCCTTCTTGAAAGCCATCTCTATCTGCCAAAATAACATTTATATTATAAGAAGTAAACCCCTCATGATGTAATTGTCAGAATGCATTTGGGAGGCTTTTAAATTTTCTAAAAGCAGATTTAACTAGTTAAAAATAATTTCCAACTCTTTCATTCTATTTGGCATATCAACTTTCCTTTCAAAAATCTAAATAACATTTCCAAATGTTTTGGAGAAAGCACATGATGCATGATGAGTGTCTCGCAAAAGTGTTAGGAAAGAAGTCAAGTTTTAAAAATCTTTAGAGTATGCATTACTTTGGAGTGTCGATTATAAATGGCAACCACTAGTATGAAGCTACAAGGATGGAGGTAAGTAAAAACACTAATCGAGAAGATCCAAAACTCGAGAGGGGAAAAGGAACAAACCTGCATGTAGATAACACGCCAATCTTGTAGTATCTTACCAAGCTTGCGTCTTTGCCATGCAGAATTTGTGCAGAGTACCTTAAGCAAATTGATCACTAACTGCATACATAAATGATACCGCATGTGTTACCGTTCTCCCCGTATGACAAACCACCATACACCAGTCGTATTAAATGAAGCTGTAACAAAACTCTTATGAATTTTGAACTGAATAAGACATTTGGAACCTAACAGCTGACTTATAAATTAGACCACAATCATTAAAAAAATGAACAAAAAAATCCAAAATGAGAAACCTGTCCTAGTTGTACAATGTATTCATTCTTCTGAATTTCATGATATTTTGCAAATTCGGGCAATGCTGCAGCTTTAATAATCACTGCATAAAGAAGGTCCCGCCCATAGAGCTTTCCATCTTGAACCAGAAGGAACTGATCAAGAACTTTTGTTGTTGAGAATATAGAAATACAATACAAACTACTAATACAACTACTATTTGTATATTTATTTCTTTTAAATTGAGCTAGGGCACTCCAAGAGGAAGCGACAAAACAACCAAGTTCAAGTCATGGACAGATCTTTCACTCAACTCAACAAGTCTACTACTTCCCTCCAACCCAATAGAATTGCAAGATTATGCATTTAAGGCTTCAGATTTCAAATCTAATCTGAAGGAAATTAAAATATATAAGGATACCAGATATAAAAGGCACATCTGGAAGTGAGTAATTTTCCACTAATGGTCTCCAAAAAGGTTAAGTAGTGTTAGACAGGAACGTTTTTTTTTTTTTTTAAATAAGAGACAATTTCATTGATAATACATAATTTTTTAGGTGTTAGTCAGGAACGTTTAACTTCACCCAACAGTGCATGGCTGATATTTCAATTATGTGCATAAATTCCAGACTCACTTTCTAATGTCAGGCTAAAAAGTCATATTCAATAACAAAAAAAATTAAAATCAACATAGTCCATACAAGGGCATAAAGATACATGTTTGACTTGATGGTTGAAAGACATATTTCAGTAATTTTTTAATCAAAATCAGGCAAATTATGATATGTTCATTCTAAATTGAATGTTAGAGCTTTTTGAAGTAAAAAACACGGGTTGTCGTCCATATACAAAATTTGTTCCAACCACCTAAAAAATCATTGCAGGAAAATAAGGAAAGTAACAAAATACATAATTGTTATTCTTCGACCATAGTGTTTTTCAACTCTCTATAGAATCAGTTGAGGAAAATTGTCCCAGAAAAAAAGTATACAATCATCATTCATGAATGATGAAGTAAGGAAGCAATAAATAAATATGACGAACCTGGAGCAGAGCTCTGGCAACTAAATCAGGCTGACTTTTCTGGAATTGAACCACAAAGCGGAAAACACCTTCCAGAAATGGGTCTAGTGAGTAGGAGCATATATTATCTAGATCATGAAGCAGTTTCACAAAATAATCTATTGCCTGGTAAGGAAATTGAATCATGTTATATGATAAGATGTCATGTTTAAGTTCGAAATAAAGGTCGAATTTTCTCACCCTTTTCCAACTAAGAAGTTTGATTGCACGCGGTGGAGTAGGGGCAGACAATCGACAATTCAAACTAGAATCAAATCCTAGTGGTTGACGACCTGAAGCAGTTGTTTTATCCTCCAAACCATCTTTGCAAGTTTCAAAACTATTATTGCTTAGAAAGGTGGATGAACTGCGGATCAAATCTAGCTCTGACAAACAAGAAGCTATATGTTTTCTTGCCAACTCTAAACCTCTTCCTTGAGGTCGCCTCATACAAGCAAGCACATGGTAAAAATGCTGAAAGAAAAGAAAGGAGACGAAAATAATAAAAAAAAAATCTGTCATATCAACTCCACAATAATAAATATTTAATGAACAGAATGCAGACATCCAGTGCTCTATTTTCTACTTATTTTTAAAAAGGAAACACTTTTACAAAAGATGTAGGAAAACACAAGGCCCCAAGAAAACAAAAAACGCATTGAGGGTATATCAGAAAACAAAAGGGGCTGTAAAGAAACTAAACATTTACGGAAAAAAAAAAAAGAGCAGCCCAATTTAAAGCAATATTAGAAGAACTATTTATTTTTATAAGAATATTAGAAGAACTAAAATTACAAAAAACCATAGAAAGAGAAGAAACAGGGAGAACATATGAGAGCATCATGTTGCCAACAACGATTTTTTTTTAATAAGAAACTACCTTTTCATTGATAAGTGAAAAGTACAAAAGAGAACCAGCCAATGAGATTACAAAAAAGCGCTCCAATTGGCAAAAATAGTAAGAGTTGTAATTACAAATAAATTAGAGCGGGTATATCAAAGAGAGGCTACAAATCTAATACACTCCCACATATGGCTTAAGTAGGAGTCATTGAAAAAACAACGATTGTTAATAAATATCATAATGGGGGGAATTTATAGTCATCAAAATTTCAAGAAATATGTAGTCCAAAATGTTTGTATATAATTGCCTTTTAATCTTTCTTATTTTTCTATCTTCCTTTGTATACGTTTTAGTTTTAGAAGTTTATCTATTTTTTTTATCTGCTAATTTGACTATGATTGAATACCTTCCACAGCCTGCTTGGGTATTATATTCTCAGGAAACAACATAAACTTATGAAACATAAATAATTACCACCTTAACAAGATTACAGAAGGATTTGACTTAGTCATGATGACCCATATTCTTGCCAACAAAGAAACATCTAAAAGATCATATGTTTACATTTCAGAAGTTGGCATGATACTTGAGCATGTGTTAATAAAGGTCAGGCCAACACAAGATTGCAACTCATAGGAAGGTTAACTTATACGAAATACTGGTTAAGACCTTTCGAAAGCGCAGGCGACATAACAAAGCCCTGTAATAGCCTTCTTCCAGATCAGAACTACTTTGTAAGGGCTCTGCAGCTGGAGACAGAGAGGAAGTACAAAAACAATGTGTGAGATATCAAAATTATCAAGCAGATTATTATCAAAAAAAAAAAATTATCAAGCAGGTGCAGTTAAGACAGAAAGGGATAAATGTACATGATTAAAACATGCAGCTTAAAATGGTCATTATAAAAGTAGACAGCATATTTTGAAAAGTGCTTTGCCTTTTGTACAGATCGATGCCTTGAATCGTCGCATATCTAATATTCTAGGTTTAACGACATACTAATCTTATTATAAAAAAAACAATAAATAAACAGGAAATTTGTGAGTAGCTTTATTTTTTAAAATATTGGAATATAAGTATGCTTATAAAAGTAATTGCAAATACAACATTTTTTTTAAAAACTCGTAAATTACTGATTGGCTTTGATAATTAAATCAATTCATTTTTTTATCATAATCGATAATTAACCTACATATTGATGTACTATAATTATTGCAATCTGATCTCCATGTGTTCGATATTTTACCGGATTTGTAATTATTTTTAGAGCTGCTAATTCTTTGTAAAACTTGATCTCAGATATCTTATCCTAGATCCGCAATCACCCCTAATTAAACAAAACAAGCATTGAAATATATATACATACACGCACAACAGAATGGGACAAGGGAAAACAATTCACTATTACCTCACAATAAATAATGCCAAGTATGTAATATAGAGGTGGTTTTTTTTAAATGATGAAAAGAGTGATTGAACATTAAGAAAACAATGAATTGAACATTTTTTTTAAATGCCAAGTATCTCTTTTTTCATTGATCAATGAATTGTTTCTTATAAAAAAAAAAAAGAAAACAAATAGCAAATTTCCATTTCTACACTACAAAAGATAATACTGGACTTTATAACAAAGAAATTGTAAGGGATTAAGTAAGATGCCTTCCAATGCTCTACTCCTCGACGATGGGGATTTACAAGCACGCAATTGGCGACAAATTGTTTCCTCAACAGCATTTAGCATTGATAAGCATTTTTCATCTCCATCCCCACTCAAAGGAAGACCATATGCCATTATGAAGAGATCCTCTTCCTGAAAGAGAAACGTGAAGTGGCCATAAATTAATTAGAAAAAACTAGATGATACTTTCACTGACACAAGACTGTCCATTAAGTTTATACAATTAGTTGCACCAATTTCTTCCAGTAATAACTTCTGACAGCTTTTAAGATTGATTAATAACTTCTTTTTTCCTTTTTGGTTCTAATAAATCCATCCACAGTCTAATCACATGACAAATTACTGTTTATTTTTTTATGAAATCACAATATATATATAACAAAATATTGATTCGATGAAATGACAAATATCCTTTTAAAGGACAATCTACTGAAACCTCGAATGTAGAAGAAAAGTAGGATTTCAAGAGCTGTTTGAGTACTTTACTTCGTGTGTCCGGGCATCAGAGACAACCGCAATAACTGCCTTGCAAGTTGCACGTATGACACTGCAATAGGAATGCAATAAGGCATGTGAACTTGTTCTATCAGGCCTCAGAAGATAAATGCAAGAGAAGACCGTTTGTGCCAATGAATGACCCTTGTGCCATGTTGCCTGCCATGCAAGGTCACAGCTCAATGAAGAGACTACAAAGGTATGAGTTTAAACAGCAAATCAATGTCCACAAGTCATATTGGTGTGGGAAACTATAAAATAAGCAAACACGTATGTGCAGCTTTGAGTGCATAATTTTTTTCCCTGATACTCATAATATTGGGTACCACCTCACTGTGAGGTGGCAACAAGCCCCAACAATAGCTCGGAGAGATAACCGGGGTTTACTATATTAAACATTCCATTTAGAGGCTTGAAAGTTGAAACCAAGACTTTGAGCAAAACTAAACCCCAAGTCCTTACAGCCAGGATGACTCACCCTCGGGCTCAAATCCATCAATATTAAGTAAATAGATCTTGGGGGTACTTCATCTTTATTGATGATAAGTAACTCAAATGCATCACATGGCTCATGACCACACCCCTCTTAACAATCATAGGGTCAATGCACTACAAAACCTAACAGATCATGTATAACTTGCATGTTAAGATATTTTATTAAAAAAAAACTTGCATATCAAGATTTATATGCTGATATTTCATCATATGTACAAGAGTCCTTTTAGAGAAATAAGTCAGGAATTCAGTTTTCAAATCAGCTAAGGTGATGGCTAGCAACAGCATGTAAAATAAGCATTATGGAAGTACCTCACATGATAGAAGATGGTCCATGATATCAATAGTGTGTTGAGCATCAACAGTTCTATCAAAGCTAATAGGAATTGGGGCAGCACCATTCTCAATAGCTTCATCAACAGAGTAATACGTACATATCATACCTGAATCCATTTTTGGATCCATTATCTACTAAAAATGACAAAGAAAATAAACACCATTAGGTGGGCATAAAAGGTGCAAGTTTGATGTGGTGTGGAAAACAAGGCAACAGAATAAATGCAAATACATTTATGCAACCTCCTCGCCGTATAAAGGAAAATATAAGTAGACATCATATCCCTATAATGAGTAGGGCCTCATACATATAAAAACGTTATACAAATCAAATGCTGATGCATAAAATATTACAAAGTGATAAAAGCCTCTAATCAAGTGCAAGTTCACTTCTACTGAGCACATTATGGAACAATATCTTGTCTATGGAGCTTTACTTTCACAATTTGAAGGCGTGAGAGTGTTGCTGCAACCCATTACAAAAATAATGCTTTCAGCCTTTACAAGAGAACATTAAAAAAAATTGATAATAAACACTGCTTTTCATTGATGTATGAAAATGCCAAAAAGAGGAAAAAACTCTCAAATCAAAATTTAGAATAAAGGAGTAGCTTGTACAATCAATCTTTATGGAATTATGATGAATGTAAAGACAACATGGTCAACACAACACCAAGTATTTTATTTTTCAATGCATATTAGTTATAGTATATACTAAACTATGAAGCCGGTACCTCTAAAGCAGACAAGGCAGCAAAAAGATTGAAATTATCTCCATGAATAAGTTCCCCGTCTCGAAGATCTGAAACAAGACATTCTTAATGGAACCCAAAAATGACTAACATTATGGACTTCTACAATTTGATTGAGACAAGAACAAAATTTGAGTTCTAATAGGAAACTAACAACTCACAATATTACTGAAAACAAGTAGATTTTTTATAGCAGAAAGCATGAAGATTAAAGAGACACAAGTCAACCTAACCTAGAATGAAGATTAAAAATCAAGCTAACCAACGAGAAAACACGATGCCCAAGCACACCGAAGAACATAAAAAGAAAGACCAAAATGAGGGAGGGAGGGAGGGAGTGAAATTTATTAGTGTGCTTCACAGTTAGAAATCTTTTATCTCCTAGCAGAATGAATTTGTCAAAATTCATAAAAAAAAAAAAGCTTCCATTCAACTAAAAATCAATCAGTCGACATAATTAAACAGAACTAAATTAACTTCACTTTCCTCGCATAACATTCATTCTTTTCTAGTAAAGCCAACCAGAGCAATACTCAGTCTATAATCGAATTACCTTATATATGATAATCAACAATTAATTTTCTAAACACTATAAGTTGATCAAATTAGTCATTAAATATCACAAAAAAAAAAAAAAAATCAAATCAAAGCGAAGCGAAGCAGAACAACATGAAAATCAAGAAACGAAATTTCGAAATTGAACGCTGAAACAGAGGTGTAAAAAATGAACCTTGACAGGCGGCTTCGAGGAGGGGGAAACGTCGGTCCAGACAGTGTGTTCGCCAGAAGGAATTGGAGAAGCAAGTTGAGGGGAAAGAGCAGCGACTGTTCCTTCTTCTTCAGCTTCATTATTAGCGGCCATCGCTGAAGGTTCGAGACGAGTACGGTACGGAAGCTTAGAAGTCTTGGTCTTGGAGAGGTTTTGCAATGGCGATGCTTTGATTAAATTTAGTTCCACTTTTGAGTCTTTCAGAGACAGTGGACAGCAGCTTATGTGGAGAGAGAATTAACTAAGAAAGAAGCTTAGGGCTTAGATTTGGTTTGGTTTGGGTTTCAGAGTTGGACTTCGTCCCGAAGTTTAGCTGCCTAAAATACTTTTACATACTTTAATTTCAAAATTAATGAAAGATTAAATATGGGTAAAATGTAAATAAGACCCTTGTGGTTTTTTCGAAATGCGTGAACACCCCTTATAGTTTGAAAATGGCAAATCACACACCCATGTGATTCTAATTTTTTTCAATCAAACCTCTTCCCTTCAATGTCAATAATTTTCTTTTAGCCATAACTTCTTCGTTTGAACTCTGATTTAGACAATTCAAAATGTTTTGGAAGCCTCATTTCAGGATCTACATAGTAGTCATTTTGAAACTTCTAAATGATTAATAAATAAACGAGTTTATTAACATCAAAATAATAGGTATGATTGTGAATGTTAACTCTTTTGGTTATTGAAGATTTTGAAGTTTTAAAGTGACCACATTGTAGAGCTTGAAATAAGGATTCCAAAACATCTTGAATCATCCAAATCGGAGTTCAAACGAAGAAGTTATGGCTAAAAGAAAATTATTAACATTGAAGGGAAGGGGTCTGGTTGAAAAAAATTGGAACCACAAGGGTGTGATTTGCCATTTTCAAACCACAAGGGGTGTTCATGCATTTGGAAAACTACTAGGTCTCATTTGCATTTTACCCATTAAATATAACTAAAAATAAAATAACACTTTATTTTCATTTAATTAGTGAATTGTTTCTGTTATAATGAGTGATTAAGCATTATTTTTAAATTTAGTTTAGAGATATAACATTTCTAAATTCATCTATTAAATCAGAGGTTCAATTCCTCCAAATATGATATAAAATCAATAACATAATTATAATTTTATTTTCATTTATAATATTATCAATTTAATTTATAATACATAATTTTTAGGCTTAGTTATGTCATTTTCTTTTACTAGTCATTTATCACGTGCACATGATATTCTTTCTAATAGAGAAATATTTGAAGATTTAACAATTTTTTGTTTGATTTTTCTATGCTTTATATTTTTTTAATAAAATGAATTTTGTTTTATTAATTTATTTAATTACTAAACATATTATAATGTTCTAATTAAGATTTAAATTATCATATACTTTATCAATTCAATGAATTATATGTAGTTGATTTTCTTTTTATTTAATGCAAATATTTTAACTTATTTATTTTTAAATTTTATACTACCAAATAAAAAATAAATTGTTTCTTCTGAATCTACATATATTTCTTATTTTTTTAGTTAATTTATTTATTTCTAATATTAGTTTTTTCATGTTGATTTTAAAATTTTAAAATACTTCTTATTAAAAAATTAAAGTTTATTTAAATATTAGAAAATATCATACATCAGAACTTGATTTTTCAACTATTTTATAATTTGATATTGTGAAAGCAATAAAAAGCCAAACAATTTATTAATTTTTTTTTACAATTTCTTATTCATTGAAGAGAAGTATTTTAGTCTTGTTATATAAAAAATGACTTAAAAAAAGAAAAAAAGATGCTATGATCAGTATGCAAAAAAAAGTCATTTTACAAAGTAAACCTATTATTTTTTACAACTCCAAAATTTCTTTTCTAAGAGTATATGAAAAACGTCATGTAATTTGAAGATTAAAACGAGTTTAGTAGTCTAAAAATATAAATGATCATTTAATAAAAAATAGAGAATAAATAACAATGACATATTTAATAATTTAGAGATTTTAAAAGGGTATATATAATGACATGTATAGTAATTTCAAATTTTTTAAAAGGTATAATAGTTCAAAAATGTTTCTCAAACATCTCTCATTTTATATATTGATAAAGATTATATGCATTTTTCTAGCCGAAAGATTATATGCATGCTCTACTATTAGTCGAGTTTAATTAGTTCTCTAACTCGTATATTGTACTTCTTTTTTTGTTTTTCATTCATTTATCAATGAAATGACCTTTCAAAGTGTTTTTACTAAAAAAAAAAAAAGTTCTCTCACTCGTTTATTTCAAAATCAAAACTAATGCAAAAGAGGCTACACAAGGATTTAATGGATACTAAGAGATAGGAAGCTCATCTGATAGCACGAACAATGCAAAAGTTTCCACAAGGATTTCGGTTTAATTTGCTGAACTAGGAAGTAAAGATGTAATGGCTAACGGCAACATAAAGAAGTCGGGCGATTTCGATGAGGGTCTTAAGAATAATTGAGAAACTGCCCTCCTTGAAAATGACTCAATCATAGGTTAAGGTCTAGTGATTCGAAAAACACCAACATCACAGTGTTCTAGTGTGTCGGTGTAGGAACACCATCGTACTCATAACTGCAACAGGTTTACAAAGAGATGTTGAAATAGATTTCCAACCTCAAGCTCTTCTCTAAAAGCTAGCACAAGGGTCCGAATCCAAAACCAATCACTATTAGTTACCGATACACCGTTAAGTCAATCACCAATTACTGAAATAACATATTTTTACATAGTAATCACTAAATCTACAAAACTTTTTAAAAATTACTTAAATAACAGTTCAATAAATTATTTCATTTAATTTGACCCAGGAAATATAACTTGGAAAAATTTCCCCTGGTTCTAACCCCAACACAAAAATCGATCTGCCAGTTTGGAAACCACATTATTTGTGAAGTTGGCAGAGTTACGAATATATTAATTTTGGTTTAAAACCAATTATTGGCCTTAAACTTTGACACCGTTTCTATTTTGATCCCTGAACTTTTAAAAATTTCATTCAAGTCCTCAAAGTTTACTTAACATTTGTTTTAGTCCTCTTAGTTATCTTTTTTTAACATAAAACCTACATGATACTATTTTTTGTATGTTTACGAAACGATGATAAGATCCATAGTCCATTCACCCTCGCTGTTTTAGTTTTTATGAGATATATCTCACTTTTTCTATTATTTCTTTTTTTTATCGAACTAACACAATTATTCTCGTGATTTTACCCATTTTTTATTCAGTTCAAATATAAGTTTCACTTTGCTATCAAACTAATGAAGCCGGAACATTTAATCAACATTATAAATTGAAATTTTAAGTTTTTTGGTTAAAAAGTAGACAAAGTGATCATTGCATGGACTAAACACTTGAAACTATGACGCAAAGTTGGACCAAAAACAAAACTTTTGAAAACCCCAGGACCAAAATGGGATAAATACCATAGTTTGAGAACCAAAATAGATTTTAAACCTTTAATTTTCGAGGCTGGAAAACACGAAGATTTTGATACATGAGTGTGAATAAAAGGGAAAAAAAAAATCAATTCATTACATAAGCCGTATATAGTTTTTGAAAGAATGATATCCAATGTGATCCACCCATATATATATATAGATTCATAACTCAACCCATGTAAATTTTTTAACGTGAAAGCTTAACATTCAGTCGTCTTAACCAAACAGAATGAAGCACCATATGAAACACATCAAACGGTTTCGCCGGACGATGAACTTCAAAATGTCTCTGAACTTTCATCACTCCTTTCTGCAATTTCAAATACTTACGTTCCGAAACACCTTTCAAGATCGTCTTGATTTCCGGTATTCTTTCGGACGAAAACCGTAAAGAGAATTTACTCCAATCAAGAACATCATCAAACGGTATTGAATAGTAATCAGAAATAATGACAGGAACACATCCAACGTTGATCGCCTCCACTAATCTAGGGCTGGCTACTTCGAATCCGCTAGGGCAAAGACAGAACTTGCTTTTCGCCATTAATTCAGCATAGTTTTGGCCTTTGGGAAGGTATTCGTGGACTTGAATTTCGTCGTCTTTGTCTTTCCAATGATTGAGTAGAATCTGTCGGATGAAGCCGTGGGCGCCGCCGGCGAAGAAGGCTAGAATTTGACGGTTTTTTGGGGGTTGGCCTGAACGAGAAAGATTGAGTTGGTTAGTGGGAGGGAGGTTTATTTCAGGTAATGATGCGTCTCTTATTGGATTGAACCCTTCGGAGGTATTGGCGTTGCATAGAACCCTGATTAGATTTTTGAAGTGGTCGGTATCTTCTTTTGTTGTTTCGGGTGCCTGAAAAATAACTCATTAAACATTAATCCAGCTATTTAACATCAAACACTCGAGCCAGTCTCGAAACTTCAACTTTATAAAAAGAAGTATTGTTTTAATTTTCAAATTTCGATATTTTTCTCATTTTTTAAAAAAGATTTAGCGGTATCGTTCGTTTCCCTCTTTTCTACTAGGATGAATCAGGCTATCTTATTTTATTTGAGAAATTTCATTAGCGGAAAGTTTTATATAACTATTTAAAATGATAATAATTATTTTCTAAAAATTGACATTTTTTTAAAAGGCATATGTGAGTTAAGTTTTACGCTTACTTTAAGCTAGAGAGATAAAATATTATTCTTGAAAAAATTTAAACTTTTACAAATTTTAAAAATATCAATTCATAATATACTATTTTTTAAAACCCTTTTAATTTTACCTTTTTCTTTTTCATTTTGAAAACCCCTATAAACCAAACGTCTCATCTATTCATTATCATATAAAAGTAGTATTATATGAGTTTTTTTTTTTAATAAATAAATAGAGTAATTTAAATAAGATTATGCAAAGTTAAAAGATAAAACATAAATTTTAAAAGTTAGTGGATCAAAATGAGAAAAATACCGAAATTTGAAAATTAAAATAGATTTAAAACCAATGAAATAAAAAAAAAAATTAAAGAAGAAGAAGGGTACCCAATCATGACAGGAAGTCATAAAATGATCAGCTCCTCGGCTTCTATTCCAGTAAGGGTATTTATCCGCTACGACGTTCACATAATCAGTGAAAATCCTGACCAGACGATCACGAGCATAAGTGGTGATGGGCTTATAGATATAGTCAACGATGTTGACCACGCTGATGGGTAAGAAGAATACGTGGGCCTCATCAGGATGACGGGCCAAGAAGGGGCTCTTTCCACCGTCCATTTCATCGATGAAATGACCCTCCATCGAGTAAATGTGTTTCATGGGCCCAATATGAACCAATGGCTGCTCTCCTTCCTTGTAGGCCCAAACCTTGAATCTCTTCACCATCTCAATGTGACTCCTGAATTTATTAAAAGAGAGAAAAAAAAAAAAAGAGAGAGAGAGAGAGAGAGAGAGAGAGGTTATTTTCATGTATTAGCAATAAAACTAATAATAATAGTAGTCGGAAGAAAAAAAGAGAGATAATTTATGCACAAGTGAATCTAAAAAACTCTCTTAAAAAATTCTAATTTTACCACATTTCACATTTTATTATATACAACATGTGGTGAGGAAATTTTAACTATTGGCTTGAAATAATAATACCTTACAAGTGAACTAAATCTTGAGGGAGCCTTTTGTAGTAGTTTTTTTCAAAGAGTAAAATATCTTTTTATCCATGAGTTTAAAAGATTAGTGTCTATCTGGTCTCTGAGTTTTTTTATTTGTGTATATTTTATCACCGAGTTGTGAGATATGACTTTATTCAGGCCATGAGTTTTAAATTTCTATATATTTCATTCTCGTGTTTTGAAATAAGATTTATTTGGTCTATGAATTTAGCTTTTCAACTAGCTCAATAAACAAATTTCTTTTAAACTGAATGGAAAAATTAACAATATGGATCAGATCGACCTATTTTTCTCGACATAAATCGATAACTCATGGATAAAATAGACACAAACCTCAAAATCCATCAACCAAAAAGATGCGTGATAATTTTCCTTAATTATTGAAAAAAAATATAGAAAGTTGAGAAACAAGTTATCAAAGACTATTGTAAAACAATTTTAAAAAATCACCATCCAGATAACTTTTCAATCTCAAAAACTAAATTTTTACTGTAAATAAAAAGAAAAAAAGCAAATCCTAATAAAAAAAATATTAATGAGAAAGGAAGATTAGAGTGAGTAAATGAAAATGAAACCAATTTCAAATCATAATGGGCAGTTAATGTGGGACTGGCTGAGTGTCTAGCTAAAAAAACAATAAGTTGAAAATGTGCAATAGTGATTATGTTTGTCTATTTAGAGAAACCTAGGAACAGAAATTTTTTATAAAAGTAAATAAATAAAAATAGTGGTGGCCATGCATATTATATCATTTAGGCTGCGCATTCTATTCACTGGTCATATTTTTATCAAGTTAGCATTAAATTACATAGATCCATATTAATTTGTTTAAAATGTTAGTTTTCTCTCAAATTTATCATATTTATTATTTTAATCCTTTAAATTTCACATTTTTTTATTTTAATATTTTAAGTTTTAATAAATAATTAATTCAATTTTCTATGTTAGAGCTTTGAACAAAGATTTAATTAGAAAAATGAAATGACTAAATTCTATAATGGATGTGGATTTTATATTTTCTTTTTATACAGGGAAGAATTCAAATTGTTGACGAGAATTTTGTATTTTTATTAATAACATAAATACTAATTAATAAATAGACGAATTACATCTTTTTTTTCTTTGACAAATCTCAACTCAAGTTTCAACGAACCGTAAGACTAAAATTAAAACTCTTAAAAATTTGAAGGATCAAAGTTAGAAATATACATAAACTCCACTCCACGTATCAAAACAATATTCTTACCAATTAAGTTCATTTTTTAGCGAACAAAACAGATATATTAGAATATGAATTCTATATTTGGTATTAAAGATAAGAAAATTAGCAGAGCGAATAAAAAAATCAGTAAATATTTAGAAAATACCAGCCTTGATTAAGCGCGTCAAAAAATAAAATCACAAACCTTTTTTTTTTTTGCCATAATCATTAATATAATTACCTTAAAATTCCCGAATTTTCTCCGGAAACAAAAAAAACATTGAATATTATATGCTATAGGAAGAAAGAAAATTAAATAAGACAGCCAAAAAAAAAAAATTACTTAACTGATGGAAAGCGTAAGCGTTTCTGTAAACTCGTCCTCTTGGAATGAAACTCTCGACCTTATTCGAAGTATAATTTCGAGTTTTAATTGCTTCTTTAATGGCGGCTCGAGCTCTCGTTAATTCTTACACGGTGGGGGAAGAGTTGTAGTTGTTGCTGTTGCTGTTGGTGGGGTTGATTGGGTCGGTATTGTTATGGTAAATGAGATGTTTGTAGAGAATATGGGAGAGGATATGGTTTTCATTTGGGAAGAAGAAGAGAGAAGGAGAAGAAGTGAAAACAGGGAAATAGAAACAATGGTAGTTTGGTTGGAGAAATCTGATGTGGCCATGGAAAATGGAGGCCTTAATGGTTTTTTTTGTTTTGTTTTTTGTTTAGGGTTTTGTAGATTTAAGAAGAAGATTTAGTGAATAATAAAAGGAGAGAAATGATATTGTATTGAAGTTGTGCAATGGAAAGAAGTTTGTTTTTCTGTTTATTAAACTTTTTATAAATTTAATTATTATTGCTTTTTTTTAATAAAACATGCATTAATTAGGAAAGTTCATTAAAAGATAATAAAACAGTAAAAATGTTGAAGATTTATTAGCTTTTTTGACATCGCTAGAATAAAAGGACATACCTTAACTGTCTGTCTTGGATCAAAGCCAATTTAATTTTTA